>OZ025293.1:219557307-219742307 GCA_964019185.1 Maratus speculifer
GTATTTTCCACGATCTTTCGTCAAAATTTGCGTATTTTCCGTGATCTTTCGTCAAAATTTGCGTATTTTTCGCGATCTTTCGTCAAAATTTGTATGTTTTCTGCGATCTTTGGTCAACATACGTGTATTTTCTGCGATCTTTCGTTAAAATTTCCGTATTTTCCTCGATCTTTCGTCAAAATTTGCGTATTTTCTGGGATCTTTCTACAAAATTGGAGCATTTTCTGCTATCTTTCGATAAAATACGATTATTTGACAAAATTAGAATATTTTTCCGCAACCTGTTCACAAAAATCGTGTTTTCCTAGCACTTTTTTGACGAAAATCGCGTGTTGTTCGTGATCATTTAACAAAAATCGTGTTTTTTCTCGCGATCCTCTGAAGAAAATAGTATTTTTTCCGCGATTGTTTGATGATTTTATAGTTTTTTTCGATCCTTTTGTGAAATTTGCGTTGTTTCTGCAATCCTTTGAAGAAATTTTCTTAATTTAGCGCCGTTTGACTCGCGTTTTCATTGTATTTCATCGTTACCCCCCCCCCCCCCCTACATATAAATGTCAACAAATTTTAATGCATATTTGCATTGATCCCAGGGATAATAAAATTCGTCGCCGAAAAAGCGGAATTCCGCGTTTCCGCGGAAAAGTAGCATGTCTGCAGGTATCACGAAAAAACGCAGATTATGTCAAAAATTGGCCAAAAAACATTTTCGTTGAAATATTTTGATAAAACAGCAAATTACATCGAAAGATCGAGAGGAAATGACAAATTTCATCAAAATACTTCGAGAAAAAGACAAATTTTGTCCAAGTATAATAAAAAACATGAATTTTGGCAAAAAATCACAAAAAATAGCAAATTTCGTCAAAATACATCGAAAGATCGCGAGAAAAAACGACAAATTTCACCGAAAATCCCCGAGAAAACATATAATTTTGTCCTGGTATCATAAAAGATGTGAATTTCGTGAAAAGATTGCGAAAATACATAAAATTTGTCTAGGTACTTCAAAAAACGCAAATATTGGTAAACAGATTGTAAGAAAACAACACATTTTGTCAAAAGATGAAAAAAAGAGGCACATTTCACCAAACGATCGCAAAAAAGGTAATTTTTGCAAAAAAAAAAAAAAAAATGAACATATGACTAATTTCTGAAAATAACGAAAAAAATGACAAATTTCACAAAAAAAATCCCGAAAAAAGGATAAATTCGATAAAATGGCAAATTACATCAAAAGATTGCGAGAAAAAAAAAAAAACAACAAATTAAAAAAAAAACAACATTCATTAATTGCAGGGGGAAAAGATGCAACATTTCTTTGTTCATCAGAAAAAAAAAAAAAAAAAAAAAAAAAAAAAAAAAAAAAAAATCACAAAATTTCTTGATCCATCACATGAAAAATAGAAAATTTGTCCATCAGTTGAAGGAAAAATACAAAAATCGACAGTTGGTCATGTGGGGTAAAAATTATAAAATTCATTAATCAATCATGGAAAACAAGTCATTCAGTTATGTAAAAACCCCACAAAAATTACCAAAGTCCCCACAAAAATCTTGTGATTGATTGAGACATTTCAGAATGTTTTTTGCATGTCCAAATTTAAAAAAAAAATATTTTGTAGCTGCAGATTTAAAAAAGTAAGTTATTTATAAGGCATCTATTTTGATCTCTTATTACTTTGTTTATTTTTTGCAAGACCTGTGTTTATTTAGTTGAGTAATACGAATTTAGAATTTGCAACGTTTTGTCTTTTGTTATTTTTTATCAATTTTCAAAATGATAATGCAACAAATGTAAATGCTATAGGCAAAATAGAAATGAATTTTTCATATGACAGAAATGAAGATCACAATAAGGAATTACTTAAAAAAAAGATTGAAAACAAAATAAGAAGTGTTATGCAGTAGAAAAAACGGTTAAATTATGCCCTTCAATAAAAACGGGCAAAATCAAAATAAATAATATTATGAAATATAAAATTAAGCATCGATCGAAAAAATACTATCCGAGAAAAGTTTTCGGGAACATCGTAAGGGGGATATTTTACTTCAGTGTACCCATGGCAAAACTTGGCAAAATAGAAATGAATTTTTCATATGACAGAAATGAAGATCACAATAAAGAATTACTTAAAAAAAAGAAAAAAGAAAAGAAAAAGAAAGAAAGAAAGATTGAAAACAAAATAAGTAGTGTTATGCAATAGAAAAAACGGTTAAATTATGTCCTTCAATAAAAACGGGCAAAATCAAAATAAATAAACTCGATCGACCCGTGTTACATTGCCTTTCAATAAAAAAGTTAGTTCTCACTTACCAGGTTATATTGTTGAAAAGACTAAATTTAAGGTGTAATAGATTACTCTGATCCTATGTTAAAAATATACGTATTACGTTGCGATAAAAAATTCCATACAGATATTTAATTGCATACAGAAATGAGGAAATAAACATATGTCACTCAGCACACAGTTCAATTGCGTACACTGAACTGCAGTATTCCCATCGTAAGATTACCCAACTAAATAAACCTACTGTCATCTTTAGAAATTAAAATAAGTAAAATAATGTATCAATGGCGGTACTTAATGAGTAAAATAACTTAAATTTTCTAAACTACACTACAAACAACAACAACGAACGCGAGCATACCACGCTAACGTTTAGAGACAGTAAATATAGTCTTTTCTCATTGGTTCTGTTTACTGTGCAAGAGCATTTGCCGTGATCTGGTCGGATCTGCGCAAGCACGAATGCGTAGAGACCCATAGGCGTAACTTGGGCTCTAAGACTAGGGGGGCAAAAATCTCGAAGTACTTTTCTAAAAAATACACCCCGGCTTGTGAGGGAGTGTCCTTTGTGATAAAGGCACTCTAGCATTTTCAGTGAGATGGTGACATCAATGTTCTAACATGTGTGGCGCAAAAGCGACATCTATCCTTTATTCAACTTTAACTTTCCAGAGTGTATGTGGCGCCCTCGAGTCTACAGTTAGCTGCGGTTAGGAGTACTATGCAAATTTATAGCTCCGTCTTCAGTTTGAAAAGTATAAAAGCTATCAGTTGGAGTGTGTTGTGTGTGGTGAGGCGGTAGTAGTCCGTAAGGTGAAATAGATTGTGGTGGTGAGGCGGCAGTAGTCCGCAAAGCGAGTTAGATTGGTGTGGTGAAGAGATAGCAGTGGTGATAAGGCGGCGGAAGCCAGCCCGGTGAAATACATTGCGCTGTAAAGCGAGATAGATTGTATTCTGGAGCGAGATAGCTAGCATTGTGAGCCGAGTTAGCTTGCGGTGAGCTGAGTTACCCAGGAGGAAAGCCTGCGGGTAAGAAGTTATTTAATACGTTGGATATTTTTGAGAATAAAGAGTCTTTGCAGCCACGGGCTGTTTTATTATAGATTTAAACTAGCTTTTAGCCGCAATCTGAATGTAGAGCCGGAGTGAGTGCCCCGAACTGAGCTTAAGCCGTGGACGTGAGTATAGTTTACACTTTAATCTCTTAGTATTGTGCTCAGTGACTGGAAATTTCGAACTTAGCTCCACTTTCCCATGTTCCAGAGGTTTAAATAAATTATACTTAAAAATATGTCTTCATTTAGCCAGCATACCCCCAGACACGTCACAAACCTTCCAATCATCGCGCGTTCACACATACACTTAAATGCTTAAAACATTAATATTTAAAAAAATGTTCAACAGTATACGAAAAAATAAGAAAAAAATATTTACTCATTTTATGTCTTTAAAAAGATATTTTAAAGTATTGTAGCACAACAGTTATATCTCTTATGTTTAATGAAATGCACGCTGCACGGAAAGTAATGGATCAAAAATTATTCGGCTTTTTTGCTAAAACTTCCGGATTTCCCTGATTTTAGGACCCTCGAAAGTATTTTCTTGCTATGACAAACTTAAAAAATTAGCAATTTTTTTCAATGTATAATCGACAAAATTCACAAAAATGAGTTTTAAAAAAAAATCTGAAATTCACAGCAAATTTTCTGAAAGGCTACAGCAGAGAAGAGATGGAGAAATTTTTTTACCGATGCTAATTATGCTTTTTTTCCGCGTCTTTTTAAAGAACTTGGTCCTTTTTTCGCTATCCGTCAACAAAATTTGTGTTTTTTCTGTCATACTTTGACGAGATTCGTATTGTTTCGCGATATTAAACAAAATTAGAGGTTTCTTCGCGACTTTTTGACAAAGTTTGCATTATTTCTGCGAATTTTTTAAAGAAATTTTCCTTTTTTTCGCAATCCTTTCATGAATTATGCTTTTTTTCGGAATTCTTTGACGAAATTCGTTTTTGTTTTTCCCCTCCTTTGACGAAGAGCGTGTTTTTTCTGCTATCTTTTGACAAAATTAGTGTTTTTTTCCGCAATCCTTTAGCAGAATTTTGTGGGGTTTTTTTTAACGATTCTTGGGCGAAATCAACACTCTTACCGTTATCCTTTGACAGCAATTTCTGATTTTCGTGATCCATTCACGAAATTTGTGTTTTTTTCGCAGTATTTTGATGAAATGTGCGTTTTTTCTGCGCTTTTTTGATGAAATTCACATTTTGTTCCGCAATCCTTTTACAAATTTTCACTGTTTTCCGCAGTCCTTTGAAAAAACTTGCGTATTTTTTTTGCCATTCTTTGACAAATTTCTCGTTTTTTCACAATTCTTTGATGAAAATCTCGTTTTTCCCCTGATCCTTTTGACGAAATGTTCGTTATTTTTCTATTTGACAAAATACTTGTTTTTTCTGCGATCTTTTAATGAGATTCACATTTTTCCGCAATTTTTTGACAAAATTTGTGTTTTTCAGTTATTTTTTGGCAAAATAATGGATTTCTTTATGCGAAATTCAGATATTCTGATTGACGAAATTGAAACTTTTTGGCATCTATTTGTCGACATTCTCGATATTTTATCGTGAAGCTTTTTTATGTCTGAATTTTCGGTTTGATGACCAATTTGTTTTTTAAGTTTTCGTCACCGAATGCTTTAAATTTTCTGAAAATTCGGAGCAAATCACATACAAATTCGTGAATTTGTTCGTATCCGATTGATGAAGCTCGCTATTTTAAATTTAAAGGACTGTTACATTTTTGGAAAATTTCGAGCAATTTTCATTCCTTGAAAATGAATATTTTTTATTTCAGTACTTTTGCTATTTTTTTCCCAGCGCGTTCAAACTATGAAATCGATTTCTGAGGATTTGCGAGCACTTGGAATTTAAAAGATGAGTTTTTTATGACAGTTCTTTCTGATTTTTAATTAGTAACTAAACTATTTATCAGAAATTTAAAATTCTGGGTCTCAGGTACATCAGAAGAAACCTTAGACTGCCCTCATTTAAATTTTCAGTCTTGTGCATGCGATCAATTATTCTAGCCATCCCACATACACGGAGCGAAACTTTATTTTATTAGTATACATATGTTTTTACGTTTAAGAATTTTAATATGACACAAATCCAAACAAACACTGAAAACTGAATATGACAGCAGATTTTTCTATTCCCTTTAACTCTTTCGCGGCGGGACTCTTTTATGAAATTTTAAATGTTTTGTTACTAGTTAAAAAAAAAAAAAAAAAAAAAAAAAAAAAATGTGCTTTATTAAATCGATAAAAAGCTCCGATTAAATAAGGTAAATTTTACTGTTGGGGATAAACAAAGATTCTTAAGGTTTATTGCGGCACGTACACGTGTCGCTCGTCCCGAAGGGGTTAAAGTAATTATTATATTGCTACTTTATTCCAATTTTTCCGCTCAACACTTAAAAATATCATTAAATGGGATTTGTTTTATAAACAGAGCGTGTTCTTCATATTTCTGTTTCTAATGACTACTCCCGGTAACATCAACTGTAGTTCTATGGCCACCGTGAATTACTAATGGTTAATTCCATGAAAATTTGTCATGTCTGTCACACAGCAAAAAATACCTATGCTTGTTCGCCACCGTAATTTTCGAAAGGTTTCCGTCGCCCTATTCAACTGATGAAATATCTCCTATAAAATAAGTCACATTTTTCCTTTCTAAAATACTGGTAGTCAAAAATCGTAGTATGTGACAGACATGAAAAGTTTTCATGGAATTAGCCTAATGTGTGACTGATACATTGAAATAGGTGATGATAAAGTCAGGTGTGTTCATATAATCATGAGGTTAGAAAATGACAATAATGAAATCCTTGAGAAATAGTCAGGAGATCTAACCCACACATACATACAAACAACTGTAAAATGAAAAAGAGCTCATAGGCTCAGCATTTCTGGAAGGGAAAAAAAGAGAGGAGGAAATATTTTTTATTGAGACTATGTCATTAATATTTTTTTCTAAGATACATTTCGGAAATTTCTGGTATAAACGTAAAGATGTTGCTGCTGAATTTTTGGCATTATCCAGCATTTATTCTAGTTTGCACTCAAAATATAACACAAATGGTTTATTAAAAAAGAAGAGAAAATTGAAATATAAATCGGCCCTTAACCACAAAATAATTCAAAAAACTGGAGGGGCAAAAAATAAGTCTTGCCCCTGCTCCTAGAAAACTAGGGGGGCATGTGCCCCCCCCCTCGCCCCCGCCAGATTACGCCCATGTAGAGACCAGTTTATTGTGCTGAAAAAAGACGCTACTGTTTTAATATATAAGATGATGATTCTTGTCTATAAGTGCCTTGGGAGGAACACCAAATCTGTGGGTCCCCTGACAAAACTTACTCATGAAGAAGAGCAGTTGATTTCCAAGACTTTGGGAGTCGTGGCTGACTGGATTTTTAACCAAGCACGATGTCACGATGGTAATTAAAAAAATACCTTAACCTGAAGAGGAATCAATATCCATATATTGACCAACAATACTCCATGTGATGATATAATCAATGCTTTCACTCAAAAGTAAAAATCATATTTTTGCTATGAATTATAATCGTTAGTATAGCTCTAGTGAATCTAAGGGGTGTACTTTTTTTGCATCGATTTCTGAGATAACTTTTTTACAAATGATCTATTCAGAGCATTTAAAACGTATTTGCAGTTAGGTGACAAAGTTACCCCAAAACAGGATTAATTTTGTCACCTGATTTTTTAATTTTTTTTTTTTTTTTGTACTTGTAATATTTATCGTATATATTTGAATATACTTTGATGTTGAAGAAAATCGTTAAGTCAATACGCCTGTATTTTTTTTAGATCCAAATTCGAAGAATAGAATAAGTTATGTACAAAAATATGTCTGAATCATGACAAAGTAACCCCTGTTTACGGTATATCATCCATGCGCGTCAGTCATGCATGCTTGATTTATACTGAAGTTCTGGCTAGCGACTTTCAACCAATATGATTTTACTTCAAGAACTTAGATGATACAATAGTTAAGGTTAAATATTTATTTAAAAAAATGGAAATAGCAGAATGAAAATTTCCTTTCTTCAAAACCTTAAATCACCCTTCGATTGCTTCCACGATATTAAAACATTATGTACAATTATAAAATCTCATGAGCAAAAATTAATATTTAAAAAATTGTAAAAATCCTTAAATCCCTTGCACTACGATTTGAATTATGTAGACTTCATTGAGAAAGTTGACCATCGACAATGCACCAATTGCAGCTACTTGAAGATGGTTCAGTTCTAACAAACGTTCAATTTCTTAGCATGGACACTGGTAAATGAGGGCGGGAGAGTGCCAATGAACTTTTCTATGGATTTTGAAATTCACTGTTTAATTTTCTTTACGGATGATGATTTAAAAAATATATATAAAATATTCTCTTCCCGGGTGACTTGAAAAAATAAATACTAATAGAGGGGGAAAAAAAGATAGACTGTGTCTCTATCTTACATTTATCAATTTTAAATCGCTCCAAAAACCGTTTCTGAAACTGACCAAAAGATAAAGTACACGGGAAACTCCAGTTTTCATAATGACAATTTTTAAAAACTCACTTAAACTAGTACTTTTTAAAATGGGATAAATAAACAAGAAATGCCTAAATTAAGAACCCTTAGTCAGCGGAGCAGTATCTTTAAATAAATTAGTAAAAAATAAGATAGTATTTTGAACAATTAAAATGATTCAGGACTGCTGAATGATTTCTTTATGTAATATAAAACCGCATTCAAAATAATGAAATCATTTTTAACTGAAACCTCACGACGCGTACTGAATTTTTAATTCTATTTCAAACTCAATATATTTTTTCTATGTGATAATACAAACTTTAGCAAACTTGTTTTCTTTTAATATAAAGTGCTTATTTTCTATTCCAACATCATGCCTATTCAAGAACCACAAAAATAACGTATTTCCATTTTCCGTATTAAAGAGTGATTTTTATTTTTTTTTAATCAGTTATAAAGGTGACTAAATTTGCAAACAACAATCAAAAAAAGTTTTTTTCTACAAAAAGTTTATAAGCAAGATGTTGCATAATACCATTTATTTAAATATTTTTTTGGATAATTTTGACAATAACATAATTTCCAATTCAAATAATTTCTAATAAATCTTCAAACAAAGGAAACTTTTTATTATTATTATTTCGACTTGTGTATTTTTAAAAATATTCTTCGATTATCAATGTCTAATTCAGGAAGAAAAAAAGTAGGTTATTAATAGTATCATATACAAAGATATCCTGTAGATCTCAAAATAGATAAAAATAAAAAATACAAAAATAAAATTGTAAAAAGTTGGAAAACTTGCCCCGGTCTCTCCTACTGTTTAAAATATTTCTCCTTATTTTCAAATATTTTTGAAGTTCATATTTTTGCTACACTGTTACTTTACAATTTATTATTATTATTATTATTATTATTATTATTATTTTGTCACATATGTGACGTGACGTATGAGCAATTTCCGCCAATAAACAGATGTTGTTGAGAACATATGTTCGACCCTGAGTATGGTTTATGAATAGAATTTATATTCAAGTAACATTTAAAAAATGGATTAAAAAAACATTACGATAAAAAAAACGCATTTTCAGCAATTATTGTTCGTATCAATAGTTCAAATGTTGCTTATTTTCGTCTATAGCCAAATTCTTTTGTGTCCCTGTAAACGAACGATAAGTTTTATGCACACCATATTCTATAGTAAAAACCTTGTAATACGATTAGGTGATGTCAGTTCAATTTCAATATTTTTAAAATACTGTAATACCATTAAAATACACAGCACACGATTTTTTTCCATAGACATTAATGTAATACAATTCGTTTGAGTGGCTTTGTAAATAAATCCAAAATGCTATGCACTTCGTTTCCAGTACTGAACAAGTAAATCTTAATACTACATATAATTTCATGGCAATCGCATTGTATTTACGCGAGTTAAAGTACGGACAGGCAGATAGACGGACAGACAAACCGAACACAAAAATACTTTCAGCTGTGTTAGAAAATGTTGAAAATGAGGAAACTAAATGTGATATATAAAGTATGATAAATTAATAAGGTCTGTATTTAAGTATATGGCTTAATAAAACTTTATGTCATGCTGAAAACTAAAAATGATATAATGAAATAACACCGATAAAACTGACGATAGTTATTAATTACAATAACACACTTTGTATAAATCACCATTAAACGAAAATGTAACAAATCAGGATGCGTTTCGAGCTATTCTTTCTATTCTACTCTGTCCCCTAACGGACACGTGTTGGTTCAGCTGATGACGAGCTGTTATTGTTGTAGCTCGAAACGCATCCTGATTTATTATTTTCATTTAATGGTGATTTATACAAAGTGTGTTATTGTAATTAAAAATGATATGTTTGTCATATTTTTAAATTAATTTCATCCCAAATTTAATTTAGTGAAATATATACATATCACTTTTATATCAAGATTCTAATTATCTATTAAATACTGTTTATATGGAATGTAAGAAATACCTCTGATTAACGTGTCTAAGTGATTAGCATTTTTCCATGATAACAGGCGAAGATCAAAAGTTTAATAGAAGTATAAAGGATAATAAGCTAAGGCCAACATGAAGAGTAAAAATGAGGAAATCAAGTGCGATACTCTTAAAATATGATAAACTAATTTCTTCTGACAGTCATTCACGTATTTCAATTGTATGCAGAAGAAGGGAAGAAGGCAAAGTATTATCTCCTAGCCCGAGGATATTTAAACGCTCGAGCAACTCCAGTTCGTTGTGTCACACAGTTCTCACCACTGAAAAGGCTAAGCATTAAAAACCATTTAGCCATTCATAAAAATTGAAGAATTTTACCTTTAAAAAAATTTTTTTTTAATGATTTCTATGATTAAAGGTAATGGAAAGGAGGAGAAGCATTATATATTTTAGTTGAGACTTTTTCTATTATGTGCTTTAAGCATTATTATCTTTCAGCTCAAGGAAATACACCTTTCTTCTGTAGACTTGTTCATTTCACAATGTTGCGAAAGTGAGTTTAAAGAAATGAAATTTTAGTTAACAAACATTTATTTAAAATTTATTTTTATAACTTTAAAAGGCTTTAAAATATTTTTTTTAATTTTAAAATGTAGTGAGATATCTAAAGTTGACTAAAGCAGAAGCTGTCAGACCTGTAACATTCATACAATTTTTTAAATGCTTAACTTTTGCATGTTTTCAACGCAAATGGTCGGTATGCTAAACGCTAAAATTTGTTAATTGCCACATAATCTAATATTTTTATCAGGGGACGCCGTGTGCCATCTTTTAATATAAAGACATTGTGAATCGGGACGTCATATGATATCTTCTGTTAACAAGCATATGGTTGACTTAGGGTTAGACAGACTTAATTGTGTTTATCGTTGATTTATGACTTTTAATAATGTATCGAAAATACATCAATATGTACACTGTTAAAAATCTTTCAGCTTGCGTTGGATAGTCACTCCCCCTCTTTTATAGAATATCTCTATTCTGACAAATGGGAATGTTCCATAATATTGTTAAATAATCATTTTTTATAAAAGCAGTAAAAAGACTATGCAGCAACAGCTGCATATTTTTAACAGTGTATCTGAGATTCATACATCACAATATAATCGAAAAGCGGGATTTTTCTCTTGCGACATTTCTCTAGGCGTGGATTCAGTTTTCTCTGCAACTTACATTACAGTCTCTAACAACGAACATGTACTCCATAACATGCACAAGATAGCAGAAACAAATGAGAATTGATAAATCGAATAAATTACACAATACTCTGTTAATTACATTCGGTTATCACAAGCTATATATCACCTTGTCCTTCCGGGTGAAAATGTTTGAGTATCATAGAACGGCCAGTAATGTATTGGTATCAGTAAAGTATAACCTATATAATTTATCATTGCAAAGATATTTATTCTGTTTATAAAAGTTCATATTTGATACACTTTTCCTTAATTCATTAATAATTTTTAACATAAATCAACTGATTATGTTAAAAGTTACTGACGTGTAATGACGCATCCATAGTTAGTTCGAGTGCTTTTACAGTGATTCATATTGCTAGGATGTTTAAATACAAAATGACAATCTTAGAAAATGCTAAGTTTGATTTGATGTTGTTTAATTAGCTTAATTGGAAGAGCATTTACAATTAAAGAGAAAGGTTCTGCATTCGAGTCCCAGCCTGGTCACATTTTCGTTCAGATGGAAAACTTACTACTCTTATTTTCTTAACTCATCAGAAAATACTGTAGCATAAAAACAAGAATGTATGCATAGCCCTAATCAAAAACGTATAGTGATCCATTAAATCCCTAATCAAGCATATATGGTGATTTAATGAAAAGTGTTTTTGTTTTTATGGCCGGTATAGGTGAAAACTGGGAAATTCGATTAGTAGCCAGTGGCCGGTAGACGCAGTTTCATTAGTGGCCACTTTTTAAAAATAGGTCAAAATGGCTTTTTTAGCACTTTCCAACAAAGTTGAAAAGTGCTAATGCATTCGGTTTGTCTGTCCGTCTGGCCGCGCTCTAACTCCCGTAAATATACTCGGATCGCTATGATATTTTTATACGTTATTGAGGTTTACCCTAGCACGAACCTTATTGAAAATGAAGTATCTACCATGATTAGTTTCTCTACAGAGAGAATCAAAAGTTTCCCATTACATTACGGCCTATGGGGAAAAATCGCTAATATACTCGGATTACCATGAAATTTTAGGACGTTATTGAGGTTTACCCTAGCACGAACCCTACTGAAAATGAAGTATCTACCATGATTAGTTTATCTACAGAGAGAATCAAAAGTTTCCCATTACATTACGACCTATGGGGACAAATCGTTAATATACTCGGATTGCCATGAAATTTTAGCACGTTATTGACGTTTACCTTAGCACGAACCCAATTGAAAATGAAGTTTCTATTATGATTAGTTTATCTACAGTTCGAATCAAAAGTTTTCCCTTACATTACGGCCCATGGGGAAAAATCGTTAATATACTCGGATTGCCATGAAATTTTAGGACGTTAATGACGTTTACCCTAGCACAAGTCCTATCGAAAATGAAGTTTCTACCATGATTAGTTTATCTACAGAGCGAATCAAAAATTTCCCATTACATTACGGCCTATGGGGGAAAATCTTTAATATACTCGGATTGCCATGAAATTTTAGGACGTTATTGAGGTTTACCCTAGCACAAACCTTACTGAAAATGAAGTATCTACCATGATTAGTTTATCTACAGAGAGAATCAAAAGTTTCCCATTACATTACGGCCTATGGGGAAAAATCGTTAATATACTCGGATTGCCATGAAATTTTAGCACGTTATTGACATTTACCTTAGCACAAACCCTATTGAAAATGAAGTTTCTATTATGATTAGTTTATCTACAGAGAGAATCAAAAGTTTTCCATTACATTACGGCCTATGGGGAAAAATCGTTAATATACTCGGATTGCCATGAAATTTTAGGACGTTAATGACGTTTACCCTAGCACAAGTCCTATCGAAAATGAAGTTTCTACCATGATTAGTTTATCTACAGGGCGAATCAAAAGTTTCCTATTACATTACGGCCTATGTGGAAAAAACGTTTCAAGGGAATTTTAAAGATGTTATACCCTGTCAAACGTATTAAAATATGCATTCTATAAAATATAAATTGAAAATGTAGCTATTATTCATTTACAGGGCCACACAAAAGAATTCCATTAGATAATGGTAAAAGGGGGAATTGTGTGTGACATATTTTAAATATATTGAGCTTTTTCATGTATAATAAAATTGATATATGTCACTGAAGCTTAATGTAAATTATACGTTACTGTCTTGCATAATATGAAGTACATAGCATTTACAGGGCCATACAAAAGATTTCAAATAGTATATTCTTTCCGAAGTACCGTATATGTGTCCGATGATTGCTGATGGAGGGATGAAATGCATTTTAATTATGATATTCGCGTTTGTATTTTTCTAAATATATGCACATTATATGATGTCTATAAATGTTATATTTGATATACAGGGCTACCCAAAGAGATCGCCAACGTTACTGAATATGAGCGTAAATTATTTAAACGTGGTTCTTAAATAAGCTATGCATTTTTACGCTGAATTCAATTTACTGAGAAATGTTTGTAGAATATATATAAAGGGATATACAGGGCCACGCAAAGAATTCGGTACATGGACGCCTATGAATGATGATTTATGAGAATGTGATTTCAGTTGTTTTAAAAGTGTTTTAGTTTACAATAAATTTTAGCCTAATGCTGACGTGTAATAAAGGTACAATGTAAACTACAGGGCTGAACAAAAGTATTCAAGTATGTTTCCATCTAATAGTATGAATTGCTGAAAAAGAAATTTCAAGCTACTGGGTATTTTCTTGCTGAGCTAAATTTTCACATTATAACATATGAAATACAGGGCTGATCTAATGTGCTGGAATACATATTTGGGTATATTTGGCTATACACTATTATTTCCCTAAATAACAAAGTTTTGTTAAAGATTTCATTAAGTGTTGGAAAGTGCTTCATAATCTATGCTTAACGCATGATTTTTCTTACTTGTTTTAATTTATTTAACGACTAGTGAGTTACAAAGTTACACATATTTGGTTAAAAATAAAACTGTCATTCCACTGAATGGAAAAGTATGAATTGGTGATTAATACTGCAGATAAAATTATAAGTGATAAACTATATTTAAATATATATTAAAGCATTGTATAAAACAAACAAGGAAATTGTATTTTTAAATTTTAAATTCAAAAATAATTTCACATCTTGCTTGGATATTTTATTCTTACTTAAAAGTGGTGGTAATTATTAAGTTTGGCGAGTGTACAGATAAATATAAATATTCTTTACTTTGGCTGAGATTTCAACACTCCGGATGTGTTATTAAGGCACAATTAGAGAATGCCAATGTGTTGGTAAGGTAGAGGAAGTCTACTTGGTAGTAGTAAAGTCAGATGCTAAATTTGCAGTATTACTAGCCGAAGTGGCGAGTGCTAATTTTGTCCTATATTTTTAAAGTAATTGGCTATAATGTTTCAATCTTTCTTGGCACCTACATAAACTTTAATCATAAGTTTAAAAAAAAAATGTACCAGCCAACTATTACTGGTACAATTAGTGAGCATATGGCAAAAGTGAAAAATTTAAGATACAGCAATGTCTTTAAAATCTCCTTGCATTCAGAGGTAAAATTGGTAAAATTTATTTGAAATGCATGTGGAATTAAAATTAATGACTATATTTTGTAGGGAAAAAAACCTATTTCTTGAAAACATAATCCAAATAAAGAATTCATGGTAAAAAGCCAAAATATAGAAAATACAACAAAGTTGCAAAATATGCTTGCATCAGACAGAAAGAAAGAATTAACCAATTCACTAATTAGATGCAAACAAAGTAGAGATGCCATTTTTCATGAAAAAAAGCTGCATTTCACAAAGCAAATTAATGATTTTTTAATCGCCAAGTGGCGACTAGGGTGGCGATCGATGGCCGATTTTGAATTTAAAGAATTAACCAATTCACTAATTAGATGCAAATAAAGTAGAGATGAATATATCCATGAAAAAATCTGTATTTCACAAAGCAAATAAATAAGATTTTTCAATCGCTGAGTGGCGACTAAGGTGGCAATCGATGGCCGATTTTGAATTTAAAGAATTAACCAATTCACTAATTAGATGCAAACAAAGTAGACATGCATATATCCATGAAAAAAATCTGTATTTCACAAAGCAAATTAATAAAATTTTTCAATCGCCGAGTGGCGACTAGGGTGGCGATCGAAGACCTATTTTGAATTTAAAGAATTAGCCAATTCACTAATTAGATGCAAACAAAGTAGAGATGAATATATCCATGAAAAAAATCTGTATTTCACAAAGCAAATAAATAATATTTTTCAATCGCCGAGTAGCAACTAGGATGGCGATCGATGGCCGGTTTTGAATTTAAAGAATTAGCCAATTCACTAATTAGATGCAAACAAAGTAGAGATGAATATATCCATGAACAAATCTGTATTTCACAAAGCAAATTAATAAGATTTTTCAATCGCCGAGTGGCGACTAGGGTGGCGATCGATGGCCGATTTTTAATCGCCACTTTTACAACTTTAATCGCCACGTGGCGAGTGGCGACCGTTAATTTACACCTATAATGGCCGGCCGTTTCAAAAGCGAAATAATTAAAAATAATGTTTACTCACTAGAACTGAGAAAGAAAAAAAGACAACTGTTTGAAATTTTATTTCATAATTTCGAAAATAATCAGGAAAGTTACCTTTCAAAATAATGTTTTTTTTTTTTTTTATGAATTTCTAAGTTTTGGTTTTACGCACAAGCATGACAGACTGTAAATGATTTGTCACACGAACACGCCGGTAAAAATTGCGACACATATAAAGCAGGCAGGCAAGAGGCAGGCAGCGAGAAAAAACATTAGAGCTTTAATTTAATTATAATAGATATTATGATATCATGAGCACCATGGCATCGTAGAATCATTACCTATCATGGAACATCATTGAATTGATTACGTATGATAGAATGATAAAAAAGGTTAAGTTTTTGCTCGATTTTCCTAAAATTTGAAATGACTCGCAAAATTCTGCAACGATTCTATATATATTAATTTTCAAACCACGTGGTTGAGTAATGTTTTCGCTGTTATATGTGGACAAATATACGGACCAACGACGACTATAAATGCTATGTATTTATACAATAACGTTATTCCCCATAGACAAAATGTAACGAAATATTTTTGAGTGTCTGTGTAAAAAAAAGCTATGAACGCTACATCCTTTATTTTCAATACGAATCATGGCATGGGAAATTTCAATAGCATATATCGATTACAGAGCAATCTAACGCAAGATATAGATAGGAAAGGCAAACGGACAAACTGATACATTGATAATTTCAACTATGATGGAAAGCATTAAAAACGCACAATAGGTTGAAATTTCAGTAATTTATACCAAAAGACTGAAGCATACTTGAATACTTTTGTACACTCTGTATTTTACCTGCTATTTATATGCACAAAACTATTTAGCTAAAATTTAATTAAGACTAAAACACGCTTAAAACTACTGAAATGACACTTCCAGATATTATCATTCATTTATGCCAATCTATCCAATTCTATGCGTAATCCTGTATATAATTTTATTTATATTCTGCAAACATATCTTAGTACACTAAATATAGTTCAGCGTAAAAATGCATAACTCATTTAAAAACCACCTTTAATCTATTTTAGTTCATATTCAGTAATCTTACGAATGGTTTTTTGTAACCCTGTATATGACCTACAGTATTTATATACACAACGTAGTGTGCAAAAATTTAGTTAAACTTAAAAACTCATATCACAACTAAAAATGCACTTCCAGAAATAATTGCGAATATAGAGTAATTCGAAGCCAGTATAATATCCGAAATCTTTTGCGAGTCCCTATAAAAGGTATGAAGTTTCTATTATACAGGAAGTAACTTAGAGCAGTAATCTCAGCAATGTATATAAATTTCATTATATGTGAAGCAGTTTCACATAGTTAAAATACCCCGAAAGAAACTCCCAATCTATATCATTATGTAACAGAATTCTTTTGTGTAGCCCTGGAAATGAAAAATACATATTCTTTGCACCGCATATGCTACGTAATATATATTTTGGTGCATATCATAAGTACATATCAATTTCATTATGTTCGAAAGCGTGTAGCATCATTAAAACGCAAATGAAGTTTTTTTTTTTTTTTTTATTGGTCGTAATGTAATGGAATAATTTTAAATGTCCCTGCAATTGAATTATACATCCATTTTTTATAAAATTTAAAATGACTCGACAAATAGCTGCAACAATTATGTATTTTTAATTTCAAACCATTTGGTTGGATAGTGTTTTGATTTGTTATATGCGGAAGGTGAGACAGACCAGACGACGAATACAGGGGCTACATATTTATATAATTACGAACATTCCTAATGAGTCATTTCTAGGGTTAAAATTTGGGGATTACAATAATAATAATAAAAAAAAACAGTGTTAAAAGAACACTAATATTACCTGCAAAGGTTTCTTCGTAGGGAGAATTCTATCTTTTATAATGGAAAAAAATAAGTATTTTCATCAAATTATATTACAGAAAATAACTCGTGTAAGTCGAAATATTTTCATATTTTAATGAAAAAATTAAAAGGTAAAAAGCAAATTTTGTTTTTCGTGAGTGATTTAAAATATTTAAATGTATCTGTTAAAAAACCCTCAAATTTTGATTTCTGAAATTAAAACACGCACATACATTATTTTTATATAAAGTTTAACAAAAAATAACTTTTTTAATAGTCATAAAGAGATACACAATATAAAAAGTTAATATTTTTGAAAATGTTGCAAATCCATTTTGCATTTTTTCGCAAAATTTTGTCAGGCTTACTGACTATGATTTTACTTATAACTGTATTCTCATTACATCAAATTAATTGTATATTTTATAATGTGGTCCATAAATTGTCTTCGAGTAAAAAAAAAAAAAATAAAAAAAAATAAAATAAATAAACTATGTTATGTATAAAATCTTTGACTTCTCCTTCTCAGTTTTAGAGATGAATTTCCATCACTATCAAAATAAATGGCAGACAAAATAATAACTGCAGAAATATTACCTTAGTGCAATTCCACTATTCCAATCTGATGTGAAGTTCGTAATGTGTAAATCGGGTAATACAGCTTGTAGCCAAGACAGCATCAGTTTCTTTGGTGGGAAATTAGTTCTTCCTATTTGATACCTCAATATTAGCGACCACATAAGTCCAAGAATAAGCTTCAAATTTCCTTCTACGATGTCAGTGTTACCTAAAAATGAAAACATTTCAAGTTATTGCTGTGAATATATAATTCTTGAAAATCATTTTATTATCAGTGAGATTAAAAAAGAATAATCATGATGCAAACTTTATAAAAGTTGGAGGGAGGAGAAGAGTATGCCTTTTACATTTAAGATATTTAAAAACAAAGCTTAAAATGAAAGCATTGCGAATATGCATGCTAACCATCAAATACCTCATAGAAGAATTATGATACAAACATTTTTATAACTTAAATGAATTTATCTAGTAATTGTATTTCAAATGGAAGGTGAAACATATAACCTCCTCAATTCTGATTTCTCCTGTAGAAAATACTAAATAACACCATTTTAGTGAATTTAAATGCATCTAGAATCGTTAAAATTTTTTCTAGACATTTTTATTTAATGCGTGTATATCATAAGCATTTATATATAGGCTGATACATATTTAGAGATATTTTATAGTAATTTTAAATAGGTTTTTGTGGTTCCTCGTAATATTTGTCTCAAGACTGGGGAGAATAAAGGAGACTTTTAAAACATTATTTACAAAATTATACCAATATTATTTTTCCAGTTATGTCTTTCTATAATAACTTATGCACATTTTCCATAAAATTAAAAAGGGTGAGAGCAATAAAATAAAATAAAATAAACAAAAAAGATAAAAGACCAATCCAATTTCTCAAAAATTTGACTTCTTTATCTGATCAAAATCTATCTCCTCCTAAGACGTTTTTAATGGGATCAAAACTAATGCTAGTCACAAGATAAGTTTGAACTAGTTGAAAAGTTTTTTTTTTTTCTTAGTTACACCTTTCTGTGTGAGGAGAAGAAAATACGAATCAGAAGAGAACGCTTGTAGGATCGATGTGTTGCTTTAATGTTCCTTTAAAAAATTACATTGTATGCAAATTTTTATTGTAATATGATGCATTATATGTTCATCACTCATGAAGAAAATTATCGTACAAAATGCCTATTTTATAACCCAAAAATGACATTTGAAAACTTCGTCAATTTTTAGTTCAGTTGAGCACTTTTGCTTTCTGTGTACCATTCTATATCGGATTCCCTTGTTTAGCTTTCTACACGTCAATTTTTAAGTAACTTCTGTCATTTACATACTTGAGACCTCAAAAGGGTGTCATTTCCAATGTGTACACTCAATCGTGTCAAATTTAAACAGGTTCGACACTATCATTAGTTGAAACTTTAATAATTATATTTTATGTAACCGCAATAGCTTCTATGTGTGTATTCATAATGATAGCGACTATGACGAATAAATTGATGGCAAAGAAATTTTTAAATCATAAACATTTTTTAGGTTTGTCATGACAACAAATATAAAAAAATTCTATTTATATTTAAAAAGTCGCTATTATGTTTTATTCTTATTGCATTTGGATAAATTACGTAATTAATAGAAAAATAAATCTATTTTAATTATGTTGTCAGAACGATTTGTGTATCCAAAGTAGTGTGATATTGACAGTTCTGCCCCTGAAGGTTCTGTGGTATGATAGAGATCAAATGAAGGTCAACAGGAAGTTCTATTTATCTTAGAGTTGAAGGTCGACCAGAAATGCATGAAAATAACGGGAAAGGGTGAATTTTGTCGTCTTAGAGTACGATGGGGCCGAATTAAATAGCAAACAAGGGTAAGGTTAAAAATATTTTTTTTTCTTTGATAGAAAAAAGTTTTTTTTCGCGAGGTACAAAAAGTTTGCAAAGTTATTATTATTATTTTACAAAAAAAAAAAAAAAAAAAAAAAAAAAAAAAAAAAAAAAGAGAGAGAGAGAGAGAGATCGTTTCGCGTGATAGCGTACTTTTTTATTTTAGGAATCAGAAAATTTATTTTGAGAATTTTTTTTTTTTTGTTGTTATTCAAGAATTTTTGTAAAGGTAATTTTTTTTCGCGTGATAAAATTATTTTTAGAAATTAACTATTTTAGGGGAATTTTAATTAAAGAGTAAAAACTTTGCGGGTATGTTTTCAGATGTCTTTTCTGATATGGCTTCACAAAATGGCTCACAACGGTGAATAAAATTTTCCGCTTTCTAAAGGAGCACTCAGTGCCCATTAGGGTCTGTACATTTGTTCACAAAGTACTATGTATTCCAATTTTGTGCCCTAGGATACTTTACCATCAAGTATAATCCATTTCTAAAGAAGGAATGTAAAAGTTAATAGGAAATTATTTGGTTACTAAACAACACAAAAATGGCAAAAGAAAAAAGGTATTTAAGACAGCGGTTTCTTTACACCCCAAGAGCAAATTCTAATTGCAATGCTCTATGAGATCACTTTAAACGGATCTCTTCTCAAAATATAATAAATGCAAAAAGGAAAGTAAATGATGACATACTCAAAGTTGAAATACCTAAAATGATCTTTGAGGCAGATCATTATGTAAAAAATATAATTGATTAAAAAATTATTGTGGTAAGGAAACTTCCAATCACTGTGCATTAATTGGATGCAATTTTGGTAAAGATAGTAAATGGCTGAGTAGATTCCATAAATAATATGTCCGTGCACTGCTCTGCTTGTTTTCTCTTGCACAAGCTGTAAAAATATACGTAAAGGAAATCACAGCAGAAGCATCCAAAGTCTGCGGATACAAAGAAGAGGTGAGCGAGGTTAATACATCGAAAACTTATGAAAGTCTTTGGTAAAATAAACACGATTTAATGTATAAATAAAACACTGTGCCTAGACGGTTGGGTGGTTGGGATGGGTAGACAAGAAAGGAAATCATCTCCATGCGGTATGTACAAGGTTGTTTAGAAAGCAATTTGGTAAGCGAACATTCTGAACAACAATTGTTTGTATGTCTTAATAGAGTGGGAATGCCGTTTTAGGTAGATTTCGTACGAAATCCTGCGTATTGCAGTCACTCCTATGTTGGAATTTCTGAAACATTTTTGCAGATCTAGACCGATTATGACCACTAGATCCCAAAACTACCATTAGTAAAAAAGTTTATATATGTACATGTAACAATTTTTTTGGACACGGTAACTTCTATAATTATGCTCAAATCCCTTCCAATCTGACACTTATCAAGGGGCATGAAATCTCGGTCAAATTCGTTATTGGGCAAAATCGAACCTAGCGGGTGGAAATAGGGATGGTTTTTTTTAAAACAAAAAACCCATAATTTCAAAATGAAAATAGATATCTAATCAGTTTAAAGTTTATATTAATTATAAAAAGTGGGCCAAAAGTTTTTCAAGACAGATATATGATAAAGTTAAAAATGGGCTCAAGAGGTGAAAAAAAAAGTAGGATTTTGGGGAAAAAAAAAATTTATAACTTCATCATTTCTCAAGATATCAAATCCAATTAAATTTTTTATAAACGTTCTTAAAATTATCTAAAACTTTTGCACTGACATGATTTTGACAGAACCAACTCTTACTGCAAAATAAATAAATAAATAAAATGAAAAACGCTAACAAAAAGGGGTCAACAAAAAACAAATCCGATTAAATATATTTTACATTTTCTTAATAATATCTACAACTTTTACACTGACAAGTTTTTTATAGGACCAATCCTTATAGCAAAATGAAATTAAACAAAAATAGGAGTTGAAGAAAAAATCTCAAATCTAAACTGCTTATATTCTAACTCATTTTTAAATTCATTGTTGATATTAAACGTATCCAAATGACAGGTTCTCTTATTTGGGAACTATACAGGGTATCTCAGAAATAATGGGACAAACTTTAAGGGAAGGTAAAGGCTATCATAAGGATTCAGATTTACATAGCAACCCATGGTCGGAAACACTTTCCTGGCGCAATAGTGACGACATAAAACACATGAAAGAAAGGACACGAACAGGGTTTATTATTCTTAGTGATTGCAAAAATACCGGGATAACACTGGGAAGTTCTGAGGAACTAGTTGTACACATCGTTGCAGCTGCTGGGGAAGTTCAGGACATTCCTGGTGTTTTCTAGAGAACATTAGATCTTCCATGCACCGGAGATGCGCCTACATGCATCAGAGCCCGGGGTCGTAATTTCAAACACTTATTTTGATAACGTTTGGTGTTTTTTTTTAAATGTTCTTTTTTCTTAATTTTCTGCTGTATTAAGGATAATAAAGATATTTTCTCTTTTCATTCGTGTCCTGTCATTCTTGCATTTTGTGTCATCACTACCGCGCCAAAAAATGTTTCCGACCATAGGTTGCTATACAAATCTGAACCCTTATGATGTCCCTGCATCTCCTTAAAGTTTGTCCCAATATTTCTGGGACACCCAGTACAATGTGACATATTGGCCAATTTTTTGAAAAAGGCAGAATATATTTTTAAAAATGCTATCAAATTAGGCATTTTGTACAGAATTTTCTAAAGAGATCGTGGTTGAAAATTGAAGAAGTATTCAAATAACAACTTACTTATTTTCTGACTCATTTTTAAATTCATTTTTGTTTTTGAACGCATGCAAATGACAAGGTCTCTTATTTAGGAATTGTATAATGTGCCGAATTGGTCAGTTTTTTGATAACGGTAGAATATATTTTTTAAAAAATGCTGTCAATGCTGTATTTTCTGATACATTTTTAAATTCAATTTGCTCTCAAACGCATTCATTTGACAGTTTCTCTTATACAAAAATTCTATAATGCGCCGTATTGGTCGATTTTTTCATGAAATCAGAATATATTCAAAAAATGATGTCAAAGTGTGTATTATGAGCCGAATTTTGTTTAAGATGATATTGATAAAATCAGCTCTTATAGAAAAATGAAATTAAAATTTCTTGAAAAACGGCCAAATAAAATATTAAACTGGGTTTTTCTCAAATTATATTTATTTTTTGTTGTTGAAATGAGCAGTTAACGAAATCTACCTCCGAACATAAGGGATTTTTTAAACCAAAAGTTGTCAGTTTTGCTCCATTTATATAGAATAAAGAAATTGTTTTATAGTTTAAATATGTTAAGTCGTTAATAATAAAGGTTTAAATGACATTTTAAAATATTAACCGGCTCAATATGGATTTTTTTTGGGGGGGGGGAAAGGGAAATGTCAAATTTCCCCCAAAATTTCCACTTTTGAATCAAAAGTGCAGACTCAAAGCGATAAAATTTCACGCAGTTGATGTACTAGCATAAAGGCAACATTTGACACCTACCCGTTTTTTTATTTTAAAAAATCATTTTTTCTCTCCACTTTATTGTACTGCACGGTGGTCACACTCCATATTAAACAGACTTTTCTCGAATTAAACGCTTTATCTCTGATTCATAATTTAACACTTTTTGACATATCCTATATCTTAACTCACAATTAAAATCGTTTCCGTATTGTTATGTTTCTGTATTCTTTAACCTATTGTAATATACCTCTGTGCCAAATTTCGTGGCAGGACAGTGAATTGTTCATGAATTTTTACAGATTTTGTGTTTGTAGCCTTAATTTTGGACATGTGTGTAAATTCGTCTAAAAAATATTAATTTTAAATGCTCTTTTAAGAAAAAAATTATTTCATATTTTACGAAAAAATAAATAAAGAAAGAAAAAATATTTAATCTTTTGATTTATTGTGTTCAAAATGAAAAATTACATTTACATTACACATGCCGCTTACAGGTAAGACCGTATTATTATTGAAAAAACAACGATCTCAAGATGAAAATTTTACAACAATAATATCTAATTTCGATAAAAAGAGAAAATTCAGGCCCATTTTCTTCAAAACTTTTTAACTTTACTGTTTTAATAATTAATCGCACATAATTTCTGCAATTTATTCTATAGAATTATTTTTTTAAAAAAAATTCCATGTATCTTAAAGTTACATTCAACCATATAACAAATATTATGTAGGAGAATGAATATATGAAAATAATGCTGTATATTTTTAATATTATTTATTTCTTCGTTCACGCGTCCTTCAGATAGACATTTTTTTTCAACATTTCTGATGCCTTTTGTCATGTAATAGTAAATAAAAACAAAATTTGCTGAAATGTGTAAGAATTTAGACAGTGACAAACAGGAAATTAAAGTTACAAAAAGCTACTGAACCTTGAACAAAATATTTAGCCTTGACACCTTGTCATTCAAGTATTCTACAGATAGAAAAGGAAGCTTTATTTTCTGGAGTACGTGGCTTGTCAAATTAGATCGAAATCGGAAAAGAAAACATATTTAAAAAAAAAAAAAAAAAAAAAAAAAACAATTCATTAAAGTATACGTTTTGAATCTCAGAGGTATTAGATTTAAATATTTTACATAGCCTCATCATTTTAATGCATAGATCTTGTTAAATTATTATTACTTATTTTAAATTAAGACTTGTTTGCATATTAAATTTTAAATTCACACTTTGGAATTAAGTGCTTTTTTTTTTTTTTTTTTTTTTTTTTTTTTTTTTTTTTTTACAAAACTCAAACATTTAAATTTTTTCGACGAATTCATAGACGATTAGTTTATTTTAACACATGCCATTCAATTAGAGGTAATTGCAATATAGAATACAAGCTTTCCGTATAAATGTGCTTGCGTGAGTGATAGAGAGTTGTTTTCCTTTTTGCTCCTATTTTGCATTATAAAATAAAAAATTAAATACGCGTTATAAAATTTTATATACATCTCTAAGTTTTTACTTTTTGCACTAGTTTCGAAAATAAAAATTCCCTCAAAAAATTAATTAATTAATTAAAAAATTAAATTAGATTAAAAAAAGTACGAAAGTACATCGGCCTCAGATATTCTACACGAGAAAATTATTTAAAAATATTGAAATACATACAATGGTGAAATTTGAATAGAAAGCTGTCATTGGTTTAACATAAACTTGCGAGTGTCTTCGCGTTACTAGCGTTTACTAAATGGATATTTTTCTTCTGTAAATGATATTGCAAGCATTAAGATAGTTTGAATAAAACTGTTATTGATCTCGATAGTATTCCCATTAATCAAAACAATTTTATAAAATGTAGCTTTAACGTTTTTTTTTTTTTTTTTTTTTTTTTTTTTTTTTAAGATTAATTTATACGTACTTATACCAATTACAAATAAATGCTTTCATAAAGAGTGAATCAACAGACTTCATAAAATGTTATGAAACCTGTAAAATAAGTAGCTAAAGAATTTTGAATTTGAATAACCACAGTAAACATTTATAAACAGTAAAGAAAATTGAAAATTAAAGGAAATTTCAGAAAGTATTTGACAAATTTTTCTAGCTAAAAGTGAAACTACTGCGTAGCTTATTTTTTATTTTATTTATTTATTTATTTATTTATTTATTTTTTTTAGTTAGCATGCTCACTACAAGTATGAGAAACTATAGTGATGTTTTGAGAATCCCGTACTGCATGGTCTAGAAGGTTTGTAAAATTTTCAGTTTTTCTTGTACAAAAACAAGGATTCGTGTCACTTTCCCGACAATTCCTCGTTGCAAAGGAACTTCTCCTAAGGCAATATATCCATTATTTGCAACTGCTGGTAAAATACTTCTTCCTGACACTATCCCAAGATAAGATTTCTTAACACTGATGTTATTTTCACGTTGGCAACGACAGATGAGAGACGATGGAATTCTACTACATTTTTTTGAACTTCTAAGCATTGCACAATTTTAATTTTTACATCGTTGGATAGACAAAAAAAAAAAAAAAAAAAAAAATGTTCTTTCAAATGCAATTCATTTTAAAGCTGTATTGTTACTATATCAGGTACTATATCAGAATTTACTCATTTTTATGGGTTTTTTTTTTTTTTAATAATTTCCAAGTTTGAATAAATATTTAATGTATTTCCATCATGTGTAAACAATTACAAAACATAAATCCGTTTGCACATAAAATAATGTATTTAGTTTGCCATAACGAAATTGAAACTTCATCGGTAAACAAATAAAATAATGAAAATAAATAAAACAAATATTTAAAACACGTAATTCAACTACGCGCTTAAATAACTAAAATGATCAAAGTTAAAATTACTGTTGTAAATAGCGGCCTTTTGGGGATATGTCTTGTATCTCTTGACACGAGTTCAAAATAAAAATATCCCCTTTAATGATTTTCAAAAGCTTATTTGGATATCTTATTGATATTTTTCATATAAAAAAAGGAATTTTGATGCTGTAGTGGCAAAAATATAAATAAATAAATAAATAAATAAAAATAAATGTGAAAAAAAATATTAGAGGTTTCAATAGTAATTAAAAAAAAAAAAATGAGTTTCATCTATATAATGTAACTCGGGATAGCCAGGTTCAATCTCCTAATACATATATACAGCCAATGGGTTATTCTTGACATTCCATATTTTTCAGATTAGAATCATCATTAAGAGAGCTGAACTTTATTTATTAATATCACATTACTATTATACCGTAAAATTGGGTGAATGGGAACAGCCGGGTGAATAGGAACGAAAGTTCCCGGTCATACAAATAAATTTATTATAAATACATGTTATGATATTTTTAGTTGCCAATTTTTTTATAAGAAAGTAATAACATTAGGAGTTGGGAAATTCAGTTTTGACATGTTGGTACCACTACTGGGATATATAAAAAAACTTCAAGAGGATCCTCAAAAACCTCATTTTTTCAACGTCTTCAAAACTTTGTATGTAACTACACTATTTTTCATATTCTAAACCTAAGAGAGAGGATTTTTAATTAATGATAGACCTGTAAACGATATGCTGTATTAAATTCTACTTATTTCTAACCTACATAACGAAAAAATGAAAAATGGCTTGTAACATCAGAGATTTAATATTTACGGGGTGAATCGGAACACGTTTTCTCTCATGGTTTATTTTTCTATACAGTAATAGTTTCATGTAATATATGAAAACACATGTATGAATATGTATTGTAACAATATTTTGTATGTTCTTATTACATGAAGAGTTTAAAGGTGGCAAAGAAATTACTTGGTTAAACAAAAAAGTCAACGCCTAATCCAATAGACATGGAACACACAATAAAGGAGTTTAAAAATAGCAAATTAGTTAGAAAAACTGCACAGAATTATTCTCTGACATCCACAACATTACACAAACATCTCAAAATGAAAAACCAATTAAAAAAGATAGGGATGCAAACAGTACTAAGGGCTGGGGATGAGGACGTATTAGTAGATCGAATTAATACATGCAGCGATTGGAGCTACGCAGTAGATTTACTTACCCAATGACTAGTAAAAGATAACACAGAACAGGGCTGAATTTGCATAAAATTCCAATTCTATAATTCGAATATAATTTCTTAAAATAAATTTTAATTTTTCTTGATTTCAAAGTTGTTTTCTAATTTGTAAAAAGGCATACCTTAATAAAATAAAGGCTTGATTTCACAGTAACTACGTGTCCCTATTCCTCCCTTATCATTACTACCCGTTTCTATTAACCCTATTAAAATTTGAATTGGGATAAATAAAGATTATAACATATGTTCCGATTCCCCCCTATCTGCGGGGTGAATCGGAACACCATTAAAAAAAATAATAGTCTATATATAAACAGTAAAAATGTTTCGTTTTTGCTTAAAAAGTAAAGAACAAACCAAGACCGAAGTTTCTAATAGAAAAATAAAAACATTAAAAAACAATTGTTGCTTTTTTAAACTTTAAAGTTGAAAAGTGTTTAGATTCACCCCATTTTACGGTATAATTTAAACAAAAAACCTATGCTTTCTTAAATACATCTTTTACGAAGTTTACTCTTTATGTTGTTTCTTTTCCTAATTTTTGAGGGAATGAAATCAAATAGCTTGCAGCTATTTCAAGGAATAATGACTTGTCCTTTGTGTTCTGGATACCTTGAGTAGATGAAAATAAAATAACTGTTATGATAAAAAATAAATGAACTCTTTCGCTAATCACATTCACTGCGACATGTAGAAGGCACAACATATGCTTTGATACACTGATCACGTTTGTCATCATTGTAGTATAAAAAGTGATTAGATAACAACCGATTCTATAGTATACTTCAATTACAGGAATCGCTTTACAATCTTGGACTACTTAAAATTCTTTACAGTTGAAGAATACAGTTGTGCATGCGCACGAAACCTGAAGCGTTAAACACGTTTTCCGTTATCTTAAATGAATTCATGCTAAACAGATATTATATAACTTTCGAAATAGCAATATGTATTGATGGAATAATATCATCTGTTCAAAAATTTTATCGTTTATTTTAGTATAGTTTAAATTTTGCTCATTTTTATTTATTATCCGAGTTGATACCTGCTGATTTAAGAAGTTGTGTTTAAAGGGGCTCAGAGGTTGAAAACTTTTAAAAAAAAAATAGGTTTTTTTATAATCTAATTTGATTATTCATTTAATTCTTAAATGAATGCAAAAAACCGCATAAAAATATTTGCATTTTTAACGGAGTTATAAGCATTTATGTATCAACACTTTCATAGCCGCATCCATATAATTTCAACTTTAAGTCGCGTTTTCTCAAAACTTGATTTTTGATGATTAACACCAAGATTTAAAAAAAACTATTTGATGAAATGGCTTAATTTTTTTTTTTTTTTTTTGCATGCATATAACATCATTATCTAGATTATGAATTAATATATTTTAGATAGTTTAATATTTTGAGTATTTTTAATGGAAAAAAAGTTGTATTTTTTAGGGGGATTTTAAATTTTAAACTTTGAGAGATTTTTTAACACTGTTTTTATTAAGTGATAGTTATATCCTTAATTCATAATCTAGATTATGATGTTATATGCATGCAAAGAAAAAAAAAATTAAGCCATTCCATCAAATAGTTTTTTTTAAATCTTGGTGTTAGTCGTCAAAAATCAAGTTTTGAGAAAACACGACTTAAAGTTGAAATTATATGGATGCGGCTATGTAAGTATGGATACATAAATGCTTATAACTCCGTTAAAAATGCTAATATTTTTATGCGGTTTTTTGCATTGAGTTAGAAATTAATTGAATAATCAAACTAGATCATTAAAAAATCGATTTTTTGAAAAGTTTTCAACCCCTGAGCGCCCTTAATGTGTTCACTGGTATGTGTTCGCTATTGGAAAAATTAACATTTTCCACGTTTATTATTTATCTTTTGTTTCTTTCTTTACTTTTTCTTTTCGTTTTTTATGTATTATTTGGACAGAGTATAGAAATCTTTAACCACAATCGCTGTTTTATTAAACATGAAAATATGCTAACAGGAACAATTAAAAAGGAAATTTCAGAGCTTTCATATGGCTAATATTTAATGGAATAATCTTAATTTCAAATAAGTTGGCAGCTCCTCTTATGGCTATGTTCCTGTTATGATCATCCTTTATTGTGAGTTAGCTAATCAAAAAATCTGCTACATGACATCAGCAAACAGTGTAACTAGATGCTTTTTTGCAAGGCTCCAAATCCCTCTGTATCTTTTTGATTATTTACACTTATATTTTTTCGTGAATATTGTAGATTTTTTTTTTTTTTGGGGGGGGGGGGGGGGGTAAGAAAATTTGTAGACAATTATAACTCTACTATTCAGTGCGCAATGCAGAACATGATACTATTATAAACGAATAAAAACATAAAACATTAAAATTAGCTTTTACTTACTTTAGAAGCTAAATATCTAAATGCTATAGAAAAAAAAAAAAAAAAAAAAAAAAAAGGAAATGTTCCAATAAACTGTCAGCTTTAACGGAAAGATGAATGAAGTTATTGATATTGAAAGGAAATTGTTTATAACGAATTCCATGTCTGTGGAATGTTTATCGATGCCTCGAGCTTTCTGTAAACATTTTGCACTCAATATAAAAAAAAGTGTAAAAAAATCCCTCAACAAATGATGTACACAATACATATAGAGTGTCACAAATTTGACAAATAAATTCAGAGCGGTGATAGTAGACATCAAGAGGATGAAAAATTGCCATAGAACATTGGGTTGGAAAGGAAACACTTATTCAGTCAAAAAACAGGGTGTTTCATTCTAATTTAATTCTAGTTGACTGTAATGATTTTGAGAAAAATAAAAACATTGCAATGAAAATTCAACGGTATGTGCGTTGTTTCGTGTGTTATAAGCATCACGAAAAGCTCTGAAAAAATAGGATGCTCAAGCAATCTATGATACCGTAAAATGGGGTGAATAGGAACAGCGGGGTGAATAGGAACGAAACTTTCCGGTCATACAAATAAATTTATTATAAATATATTTGCTGATATTTTTAGTTTCCAATTTTTTATAAGAAGGTAATAACATTAAGAGTTGGGAAATTTAGTTTTGACATGCTTGCACAACTACTGGGGTATATAAAAAAATTTCAAGAGGATCCTTAAAAACCCCATTTTTTCAATGCCTTCAAAACTTTGTATGTAACTTCAGTATTTTTCGTATTCTAAACCTAAGAGAGGGGATTTTTAATTAATGATAGACCTGTCAACGATAGGCTGTAATAAATTCTATTTATTTCTAAACTACATAATGAAAAAATAAAAAAGGGCTTGTAAAATCAGAGGTTTAAAATTTACGGGGTGAATCGGAACACGTTTTCTCTTATGGTTAATTTTTCTACGCAGTAATAGTTTTATGTAATATGTGAAAACATATGTAAGAATAGGTATTGTAACCAGATTTTGTTTGTTCTAAATTACTTGAAAAGTTTAAAGGTGCCCAGAAATTACTTGGTTAAACAAAAAAGTCAACGCCTAATCCAACAGACATGGAACGCACAAAAAAAAGAATTCAAAAATACCAAATTAGTTAGAAAAACTGCACAGAATTATTCTCTGACATCCACAAAATTACACAAACATCTCAAAATGAAAAAACAATTAAAAAAGAGAGGGATGCAAACAGTACTAAGGGCTGGAGAAGAGGGCGTATTAGTAGATCATATTAATACATGCAGCGAATTGGGGCTACTCAATAGATTCACTTATCCAATGACTTCTAGTAAAGAATAACACAGAAAAGATCTGAATTTGTATTAAATTCTACTTCTGCAATTCGAATATAATTTCTTAAAATAAATTTAAATTTTTCTTGATTTCAAAGTTGTTTTTTAATTTTCAAAAAGGCATACATTTACTTGTATATCAGATAAAGGCTTGGTTTCACAGTAACTAAGTGTTCCTATTCCTCTCTTATCATGATTACCTGTTTTTATTAACTCTATTAAAGTTTGAATCTGAATAAATAGAGATTATAACATTTGTTCCGATTCACCCATATCTGCGGGGTGAATCGCAACACCATTGAAAAGTTAAATAATACATATATAAACAGTAAAAATGTTTCGTTTTTGCTTAAAAAATAAAGAACAGAAGAAGACCGAAGTTTCTAGTAAAAAAATTAAAAAATCCATTGTTGCTTTTTTTTTAACGTTGAAGTTGAAAAGTGTTCCGATTCACCCCATTTTACGGTACCGTTACCTGAAATGTTAATAGCTGTTCAAAATGTGAAGCATCAAGTGTATATTACTATAGTGTATAATGGAAACTTCCACTCCCTTTTTTATATTATCATATTTAAAACAAATGTGAGAATGTCTATTAATGTTTTGTTGCAATATTTTGGTTTTCTGAAAGTTATTATCGTCGACTTAAATTGGGTTTGAGCAGAATACCTTATAATTTTGATTAAATACGTGGTTTGCGACCCCGTGTTCTATGGCAATATTTTGTTCTCTTAATGCTTAGTATCACCTCTCTGAATTTGTCTATTCGGAAATACACTGTATAATATCAATAAAAAAAACCCTTAACGGGTTAAGAGTTTTCTCGCAGCTGTTTATCTTAAGGCTCTAAAAGGTTTAAATATGAATTTTAAAAATAATAATATCAAATTTTGAGTGACGCCATGCTATTAATTAAAAATGCATTTTTGTATTATTTATTTCAACATTTTATTTTTATTCTATTTATAATAGCATGTGCAAAAGTTATATTCAAAATAAAAGATGCATAAAACTTTATTCACAGATCGTTTTTCACATGCATCTCTTATAAATTCAAAATATGAGTTTTAAAGTATATGATATAAAATTAAAGTTAAGCCTTTATGTGGCTTTAAAAAGTTCGCTTTAAAATTCAAATTCTTTATTTATTTATTTATTTATTTATTTATTTATTTTTGTAAAGTATATTTACACATATAAAAAATACTTCTAATTTTCCAATTCGTTGTTAAATGTATAATTTTAATTGAATTTATACTATGCACTGAAATGCATTTATTTCAATAAATTGATTTATCTTTTATGTCACGTTATTCAAATTATAAGTAATATTTATGTCAATGGTTTCTTAGCGTCAAATTATCTAAACTAAGTGAAACGCATGGAAATGGATAATTTGACGCTAAGAAACCATTGACATACATATTACTTACAATTTTTAATTCAAGATTAGAAAGAGAATTTAAAGGAAGAGGCATAGATTTATTATCATTAAGAAGAATAATAATTAGATCATCTCTATATCTAAAGAATAAAATGTTATTGTTTAAAAAATTGCTTTCATAGAAATAGAAATCTGAGATCATACTGGAGGCGGATGCCTCTTGCGGAATTCCTTGTATTTGTTTAAAGGTAGCATTATTTTGGAAAATATAATTATCATAGATAGAAAATTAGTCAACGTTTTAAAGTAGTCAAGTATATTGTCAGATGAACTTAATGATGAGAAAAAAAATCTATGAATAAAATACTAATAGTAGAATGTAAAACTACTAAAATGATATTATTGAATAAATCTTTGAAATCAAAGGCGATAATATTAGTGACTTTAAATAGACCCTTTAATTTATCTACCAAAGCAGAACTATTTTTTATGCAATGAGTGTTTCTTTGTTAATAGATAAATTATAGATTTGCGTAAGAATATTTTTTAAAAAAGCGTGTTAGCAAGTGTATTATAAGCATTACATCCTACAGTTACAGTACGGAATTTTAATGGATTTTTGTGAAACTTTGGAATCATAACTATATAAAGATAATTTAAGTTGTTATTTTTTATACCAAATAAATTATGATAGCTTAGAATATGAATATTATTTTCATCAAATGGAACATTGTGAATTTCAAATATAATATTATATGTAACTGCACGAGTCGGAAGATAATGATAGTAATGCTTACAAATTATATCATAGTTATTAGTTTCTTTATCAGCATAAATAATAATGAAGTTGCTTTAAAATCTTGAATATAAAGTTAGAGAGATGAGAAAGATACTGAATTTTTAACAATATTTAATTTGAGTAATTGTTGTTCCAAAAGAGAAATAACATAAAACTTCCAATCTACAAAGTATTCACCGGGTTTGTTGTAGTTTATAGCAATTTTACATATAAAGAAATCTAAATCATAAGTGAATTGTTTAAGAATGGTACATTAAGTGTGATTGTGATGGAATACGACACTTAGTGCCAAAGCTCATCAAAGAAAAGATCTTAAATTGTTGTTTCTAACAATGTCAAAATTACCAGTGATGATGTGGCCATGATGGGCATAAACCCTTTATCTGCCGACGATACTTATAAGTACCACAAAAATTACTTATTATAAAATTCTTTTAACACGTCAATTAGTTGTAATACTGTTTAGAATGAGTTACAGATACATCACTTTATTTTGTTCCAAAAGCATTATTGGTTACACAAAACAAAAATATTTTTAAAAGAATGATTTCTTTTGCCTTTTAATCTTTCAGCTTTCTTGGCGCTGAGGGAGAGCGATGGGGATTTTTCAATTCGGAAATATTTCTATATTTATATTGTAAGAAAATCATATTTCTACATCGTATAATTCTAGAAAATACTAAGAAAACAATTTAAAATAAAAGATTTGAGTGGGTTTATAAATATCGCACAAAATCCTTGTAATTTCAAATTTAATTAATCCTTCAAAATCTTTCAATCCTTTTAAAAGATTTATATAATCATTTAATAAATTTTTGAAGGATTTTAGTTTTGTTTAAGCAATTTACGTAAAATGCTTTAGAATGTAAAATTTTCATGAATTCATAATGCGGTAGATAAAGGTTAATATATTTAGACGATTGAGAATCATAGCATTTACATCTATATATTTATCAGTATGTTTGAATTTTTTTTTTTTTTTTTTAATTACTACCAGGTTGTCCCTAAAGTTCTGCACCATCAATGGTATGCAGATTTCGACGTGGATCGGACGACAGAGTAAGACGCGCATGCGCTAAAAAGTGCCGCCAGGTGAACAGGTAGAGGTAATAGAATAGTGTGTATGCTCATTGAGAAGAATAGCGTCCGTAGTAGTAGTATGAAATCGTGAAAGATGTGTGATTCAAAAACCGCGACACGTGCCGTGCTTCGTTTTCTATGGAAAAAAGGCCTAAGTGCGAAAGCGGCTAGCGAGGAAATCTGTGCAGTTGAAGGACCTGATACGATCAATCGATCGACAGCATCCCGGTGGTTCAAACGTTTTTCGTCTGGCGATTTGAGCTTGGAAGAGCAGCCTCGAAGTGGACGGCCAAAATTGGATGTTGGGACCGCTGTAGCAGCTGCTGTCATGGCCGAACCTCAAACCAGCACACGTGTGATAGCCCACAGGTTAGGGGTATCCAAAAATACAGTGCACCGGAGGCTCCTTGAACAGGACTTCAGTAATAAGCGACCGAGACAAAGTCCACATGAGCTGACACAACTGCAGGCCGAGAACAGAGTGAAACTCTGTCAAGAACTTTTGAAAAACCCAAGGGATGATCGGTTCTGGAAACGCATCGTTACTGGGGATGAGAAGTGGGTGTTTCTCCGCAATCCAGACAATCGCAAACAGTGGGCAAAACGAGGTCAAGATACCCAGGCCCAGGCGAAACAAGACAGATTCGGCAAAAAGGTCATGCTGTGTGTTTGGTGGAATATCCATGGCATTCTTCACTTCGAATTGGTTCCTGAGGGCCGTGCCGTCACAGGGGACCTCTATGCCGAACAACTGGAGCGTGTTCACGCTGTACTTGTGCAGAAATACCCCGCTCTGACAAACAGAAAGAGAGTATTGCTGCAACATGACAACGCACCAGCTCATCGCTCCAGAAAAGTGCAAGCGAAACTCGCGGAACTCGATTGCATAGATGTTCTTCCGCATCCTGCTTATAGCCCTGATGTTGCCCCATCCGACTACGGTTTGTTTCGTTCCATGACGCACTTCCTCTGTGGTAAACAATTCAATGACTATGACGAGGTGAAACACGCTTGTCAACAGTTTTTCGATTCGAAACCTGCCTCATGGTATCATCACCAAATTGAACTTTTAACACAACGATGGCTAGCTGTCCTGAATCACAATGGCCTGTATTTTGCTGAATAAAATACTTTGTGTTTCTGTAACCATTGCTTTTTATTTCGACGCTTGTATGGTGCAGAACTTTAGGGACAACCTGGTATAGTTGAAATTTTACGCTCTAAACAGTACTTTTAAAATTAATACTATGAAGTGGAAATTTATAAATCTCATTATTAATGATATCATTAAGTTTTATTTCATTAAAAACTACATTGGTGAAAGTGATAATTAAGTGCGAATTACTTTCATTTAAACTCTTAACAGCGGTAGTCGCTATTTAACTGCGATAAATATTATTACACCGCTCTTTTTTCAAAAAGTAATATTCGCCTTATTTAATGACAAAAGTTCTGTAATTAAAGAAAGTAAACATTTCTTTTTTTATATATACAAAAAAAAAAGTGGTAACTCTGGCGCCTGCAGGCCGCATAAGGAGTATCGCTGTTTTACACACCACCCGGAAAAGAAAAAAAATATCACTTCAAGATTTGAATGTAGAAAATTTTAATATTGCAAAGGCATTGAGTAAAGGCTGAGCTTGGGCTTCTCGCCGACGGCCTATCCATTCCGGTTTGCATTGGAATGCAGCCTCAATGGAAGAAAGGTCACGGTCGCCTGGACGCGCTCACAGCATTCCTTTCCTCGCGAATCACCTGGACGAATAGCATCTCAATAGCATTGATTGTCAACAAAAACTCTTTCTTATCTTCTATTTTCAATTACATCAAATTTAATTTCAATAATATTGATTTTACTTACACAGTTCGATAAGAATATAATTGACTTAAAAAAATAATTTTCATTTTCAATGTTATTCCTGCAAGAAATTCTCTAGAGAAGTGTCAATATAAATTGTAACTTTTTTTTAAAACAGAAATCATTTTCAAGAAGTTTAAAATATTCGATTTGGAAATTACAGCTCATTCCAAGTGTTATTTGAGTGTTGCTAAAAAAAAAAAAAAAAAAAAAAAAAAAAAAAAAAAAAAAAAAAAAAACATATTGCCATCTGTTTTGCAACGATTACCAAATGCATTTAACATTAGAAATTCCAAAGTTTAAACCATTATAATTCCCAAACTGGTTGAATGAATGTTTACTTCCTGCTCTGCATCCTAAGGTACAGTTTATCAAAATTCCAAATAGTATTTCAAAATTATGTGTTTACTTTGAAAATTTCAAAATTTGATACAAGTTAAGGTATGAAGATATTTTTAAGTTCCCTAAGTTTATTTTTAAACATAAGTTGAAAAAAGACAGAATTTCCTCTTGAATGGCTGTTATTATTATAATTATTATCATCATCTAGTTCAATTACATCAAATTTAATTTCAATAATATTGATTTTACTTATACAGTTCGATAAGAATATAGTAAACTTTAAAAATTATTTTCATTTTTAATGTTATTCCAACAAATAAATTCGCTAGAGAAGTGTCGTGTACCATGGACTTCGTGACTATTTAAAAATTAAATTCATTTAATTTTTAAATATTCCAATTTTCATGAAATTCAATTTAATGAAAATTTTAAATGATAATAATAATTAGATTTTTTAAAACTTAATACTTAAATTTAAAATTTTAATCCATGCATGACAATTTTTAAAATATTTTATTCATTTTTACTTCTTTATTTCAAAGGACTTTGCTAACTATATTCCGTATCCATTATTTAATTCGACACACTATCATAAAAAAAATTAAAATTGCCACGAAAGTATTTAATAAAGGATGAATTTTTGTTTAAAATTTACATGTTAATAGACTTAATAAGTAAATTGGGGGCTTTAATAAAACAACATACTAAAACGGACACATGTGTTGTAATAAGTCTCAATATTGTCCTTTAGAAAGATTTAAAATTTTCAATAAAAATGAAAACGCATGGGGCATTGTATAGAAACTGCGAAAACTAGATTTTAAATACATTATGACATTTTGTATAGCCAATATTATCCTTTAAGAAATGTAAAAAAGTCCTTTTTCCAAGTATAGGGCAATATACTTACATCTTTAAAAATTACTAATTAAAAAAATTAATACTAAAACAAAAATAATAAAATATTTATTTTTATTCATTCGAAAATTAACCGTTCCCATAAAGAGGTGCGGGACACAAAATTCTTCAAATTTTCTAAAAAAAAAAAAAAAAAAAAAAAAAAAAAAAAAAAATTACGTTAAAATTTTCTTTCTTTATTTATACTTAAAATAACGTTTAAATCATGTTTTTATGCTAATTAGAATAGGAATTATTATTATTATTATTATTATTTTGTTTTGGCTTATTTTTAAAATCTAGCTTTCAAACAATAGGTGTCATGAATACAGCTTCTCGTAAAAATGTGATTTTTTTTTTTTTTTTTTTTTTTTCATGATGGACTTTTTCATATTTTTTCGATTTTAAATTGCTATAAGGCAAAAAAGTTAAAGGTAAATCAAAAGGTTCAAACTTTGAATGCATCTTTTTCAATCATCTTACTTTTAATTTTGATTCAGAAAATTTGCAAAAAATATTTACTTTTGAAAATATGATTTTTCAAAAAAAGTTACATCATTTTTTTATTATTATTTCTTTAAATGTTTTCTGAATTTTATTTAAATTAATACTTTTAAAAATGCTGAGTCAAAATATACTTCTGTTTATTTAAATGAAAAATGGTTGAAATCCTAAAAATAATATTTCGAATTACAACGATTTTAAATTATTCCTTTTTTCAATAAATTTTAAATTTTTAAAAAACATTTTGTAGAAGTTTATAATATTTAAAGTTATTACGATTTTAAATCATTTCATTTTTAAATAAATTTTAAAATTTAAATTTAAAAAAACACATTTCTTAGAAGTTTCATCATGTGATTTTGTTTACAAATAATATGATTAAACATCACACAAAAAAAAATCTAAATTTCAATTCAATAAATACAAATTATTTGAAAATGTGTCCCGGACCCCCTTATTCCTTTTCAAACGGCTATCATTTAGCCACATTTAAATTTCTAATTCCAGAAATTCCGTATATTGTTTTTAGCTTTGTTTTTCAAAAGTATTTACCAAGAATCTTATGATTTAGTAAGGCAAAATTTACGACTAATCACTTTTCTGAAGGAACAAGAATAAAAAATACGAACCCTATGTGTGACTCGTTTTGAAGGAGTTAAGAAAAATCACACGACACTGATTCCTGAATTTCGCTAGCATAACAATACCTGTTACCTGAAAACACGGTTTTGCACCCAACTTTTTTCAATTTCACTAACTCAGTAAATCATTGCAGTGTTTCTTATATTAACTATTGGTAAAGTTTCTCAAGAGCATGCAATTTCTATTCTTTGATGGCCGTCTTGTGAAACAGAAAAACATTTTTGTGTATCAATTGGAATTTTATTTTCGAAAATTTTGTATAATTAAACCATTCCACATAACAAAGAAACGACGAATGAAGAAAAGCTTTGTTAGTCTTTCATTAAAGTCTTCCATCCCACTAAACAAAGAAAAGTGAAACATAGTCTTAAGGGTTTACTTTTTATTTTCGTTAAATATTCATTAGAAAATTATTATGATCATTTTCTTTCAATTGCTTTAATACTTGTGAATGTGTTCTATCGATGTAGTAGGCTAGGTCCAGCTCTAAGCTTAGTTACCCTACGCACAATCGAGAGGAGCCCTGATAGTAACAGCAACTTGCAATGATCTTAATTGTATTTTTTAGTTTATTTTTCATAAGTATCCGAGAAATTGTTGCAGCTAAAACTGCGTGATGAGTTTAATGTTTCACTTAGACAGTGTGTGTGATCGCACTTAGAAGACAGAGTATGATTAAAGTGGTCGCGATGAAAAAAAAAAGTACCTAGTAGCACTATATGTCCTTGAACTCGTCTTGTAACAGGTAAATTACCCAATATGTATTCCGTATAACACATATTCCAAAATTATATACAGGTCATAGCTTCTAAATTTGTTTACTTTTCGACATTCAAGATCTATTTGCATTCAATAAACTGAACAATCACTTTGTAAATATGCTAAAGATTAACAAAACCATATACAAAACACAACTTTCTCGATTTCCAAGAACTGTAAATATAAAAATGTACGTTTTCTTTTTCTAATAATGTATATATATATATATAATATAATAATATAGTTTGAACCATCCATCACTTACAAATATCATTTCGCTATATGGACATGAAGAAAGATTGAGGAATCATATTGTTAGAATCACCTCTTTTTTCATGATAATTTATTTTCAAGTCTTATACGAATGTGCATCTAAATTCGTTACAACATAAAAAGAAGTGTTGATGGGAGTTTCTGTAATTCAAGTACTTCTGTATTTTGACTACACTGTGATTTAATTACATAGAAGAAAACTTTTTCCAGGAAATCTGCAACTTTACTAAAGACTCTTTTCAGTTTTTATAGAAAGAATCTGTATACATTGATGAAGATTACTTTGTATACAATTCTTGCAAACGAAAATAAAGAAACAATAAGGGTATTAAGATGGAAAATTAACTTATGTCATTTTCTATGACGCGAAAGAATACATTTATTTTTATTGACCGGTGCCCTTGGGTGATGATTGTCTTTAGCCCAGAGTTTTGCAATTAAAATTACGTACTTCAAAAATAGTAATCCACAAATACAATGTCCTTGAGTTTTACATAATTATCACAATATTTCTATGTCTGAAGCGGATGTAGCTAGCTTTTTGAATAGTTTATTTTGAAACTTTCAAAATTTTGCATCAGGTATGGAAAGCATTATTTGAAGTAAGACATTGATATATATATGATTACAGAAAAACTTCAAAAATATGTTTCCTCTTTTAATAGTGGTTAAATGAAGAGAAGTCTGAAAGATTTTTTTTAAGTGGAATTTCCACCATTAATCAAGTTTATTTATTAATTAATGTATTTATATTACATAATTTATAATTTTATATTTATACATAATGCATTAATTTATACATAATTTTATATTACTAAACAGCTTTATTCCGTTTAACGTATTCAAAGGACAAATGTGATTTCTGATATTTATTTTTCGTTAATGTGAAGTTATTCTATTATTTTACTTTCTCGATATATAGTCAACAGATGTAAAGATGATAATTATTGGCGTATCAAGAGTTGATTTTCCTTTTAATACTTTCCAACATAGTTAGAAAGTATTTATGAGTTGAGTTTCATTCCTCTGGCTATGCTCTATGTTGAAAGATATTTTCCACTTTAATAATCCCCGAATCAAGGTATTAAACGATCTCTCCCATCTGGTACGATAAGAATGAAAAACATTATTAAATTAGAATTCACACTAATGATTTTCGAAACGAAGTTCCGCGTTTCTCCTCTGTATCATGTGGAAGTTACTGAAAACATAAGCAATATTTCCAGTCACCAAACAGTGTTTCCGGAACTATATGTAGAAATATTATAATTGACTGATAGACGTTTTTAGTGAACTTTTTTCCTTATGACTTTAATATTAAACAAGTAACCAATTAAAGTTAATCAGCTGATTGCAACGAAATGTGAAAATATGCTTGTTAATAATGTTTGCAATGTAATTGAGTATATGTTACTCACTCTTTTGCTAGACTTTCACTGAGAAAGTTTATAAGTGTTGCAGCCGCGCTTAATATGTTCTATTATTATTATTATTATTATTATTATTATTATTATTATTATTATTATTATTATTATTATTATTACTATTATTATTATTATTATTATTATTATTATTTCTCACAAAATAGTAAGTTTTTTTATTGCTTAAGTAAGTTTTTTTTATTGCTTCATCATGCATGCAACATTCAATTATTATGGAAAAAAGGCACGCATTATCACTTATTCATCGTGAATAAATTGATTTACACTTAAAATATAAAATAATATGACAATCTGTGCATCGTGCCTGACATCCCTGGACTAGCCGGTATACCTGGATATCTATAAAAAGTAAAAGAATGTTTATTCATCTTTTTTTTTTTGCTTACCTGAAAGAAATGTTGAGACAAAGATTGTTTAGATTTATGTGTAAATGAATTAACACTAGAACCGCGGCGACGGGTCATTTTGACCCGTATCATGTGCAGAGATGTCAATTCGAACCAGAAAACTCTTTATAAAATAAGCTAAATATAAGCTGAGAAAAAATGATTTCAAAAAGTTACTTAAACAGTTTTAAATGAAAATTCCGGTGAGAAATATTTTTATAAAACTTGAATGAATTTTCCCGCGGTTCTAGTGTTAAAGAGGAATGATCGAATTCGCGCCATTTTAATGTTCGGTATATTTTCCAACACTCTAATTCTTGTAAATATACGAAGATTATCATGTAATTTTTTATATGTTAATGACGTTCAGAATAGAATATTTGCTATTTAAAATGAAACCCATCATAGTTTGTTTACAGGGGCGGACAAAAGAATTACAATACATTATAATGCACTAGCAGCCTTCGCCCACTACGCTGGTCGGTTTCATTAAAGAAATCTTGAATCAAACGAAACACATCTATACATGCATATTTAGAGTGGACGCTTAGTTTTTCTGTGAAGTTTGAAGAAAATTGTTTAGCGCTTTTTGAATATGAAAGAAGGAATTCTCAAATTATTTAAAAATTATGGAGTACTCCTGAATCTTATGTCCTTGCATCACATACATTGCACAGTCTATCTCAATACCTCAAATTCTGGTTAATATTCTTTTCTTCGAAAATTTGCTACATGCGTTATAGCTCATGATTTATAAAGAAATTCCAATGTTAATCACAGTTATTGTCTAGTTCTGTAGCTTTTATTGAGTTACATAAATTGGCAGTTGTCATTAAAAGATACAGAGTAATATGCATTTTAATACACTTAAAACTAATACTACAAACAAATAGTTCTCTAATACCTAAAATTTTAATGTAATATGAGTAAATCCATGTGAAGATTTTGGAAAATTATATCAATTCAAAACATCAAATAACCATAAAAATACATATGCAACGTGAATTTAAATTGTAAAAATGTTAAATAATTTCATTATAATTACTTATATATGTTTTTCAAAGAAAATCCGTTTTCATAAGAATGTACTGCAAACTGCCCAGACATTTGATTGTTTTTAAAGAAAATTGTTACACAACCGTAATTTAATTCTATTCAGACATGGTCAGATACAAATCACAGTATCGTCGCTTCCGGTGACACTTTGAGGTTTAAACCCGGGTATCTCTCTGATTGTCTTTTAGATGAAGCGAATCAAGCCCGCTTCAAGTCTTTCGAGGTGACATTTAAACTTTCTGAGCTATAAAAGTACCTATTATATACATTCGCGGTCTTTTCAGTTATTACCTACAAACCTTTATTTTGAAAATAAATAAATAAATACCAGCACTAAATAGAAATAAGTATATAAAAATTTCTAGAATCAGAGCTTAATTCGAACTTATTGTAAATCTTGTGGTTTTGTGTTTTCAAATGTACCAGACAAAAGCGAATTTGTCTACTAAATAATGTTTATATTCAATTTATTTCATATTACTTTCAAGTGATTTGTACATTTGGGTCAGTTTTATTCGAGTTTACTATTATATGAAATTTTTATCTTAAATAAATGGTCAAGTGAAAGTATATTCAAACTCAGAGGGCTCCGTGCAATAACTATATGAATTATTCTGTATTATATATATAAAAAAAAAAAAACCATTGCTTAAAGAATAATAAGACTTTGTATAAAAAAAAAAATAAAAACTAATAGAACGAGGGGTTGGGTTATATTCTACAAAAGTGGTTATATTCTACTAGAAAAGTATGAATGGGTATGGAATAAAAGTTCAAAGAAATATGAAGCCTAAATGATATCAAATATTGCTATCCTCTATAACTCTTACTCAATCTTATACTAATCTCCCTTTGCTTAATTTTTAATCTTTTACCAAAAATTTTTTTAAACAGAAATTCTTCTGTAGTTGAATCGAAAAAATGCTCTGATTAAATAATGATGTAAACTTTACGATTAAAAATAACAGGTGGGAATAATGAAATATTCTGAGCACATTAAGTGGCATGTAAACCATTCTCTCGTTCCCTATGGAATAGTAGATCCGTTTACGTGAGATTTAGTTATTTGTATTAATATCTTTGTGTTTACGTATTTTATAAAGATTTTTTAATTATTGTTTAGCCAAGTTTTTAAAGATATTGTCATAGAAATTATCGAATTTTTTTATAACTAATCTTAATTATTTTTGTCGAAATACTTTAATTTATTCATTCTTTCACTGAGTGTTATATTTGACATTGCAATGTTAAATTACTGTCAGTTTGTTATAGGATAGGCGTAAAAAAAATGTTGCAACATTTAAAAACTTCTGACGATAACTGAAACATAAAAATAGAAAATAAAATAACTTGATTCAAAACTGAGAAATCAACTATTATGTTTTTTCAAACACAAGGACATGATTTGTGACATAAGCCACATGTGAATGTTTCAGTAAAGAACAATAAACAGATGAAAGGCGTACAATATGTCTTAGATTCTGCTTACATTTCAATAACTTTCAATCTGCTTATTCTAAAATTTTCTAACTAGATGCTCATCTTGTTAAATTTTGCTAATACCAAATCAATAAAATATTCAGATAAATTCAAAAAATATATTTAATAAATAAATATTAAAAAATCTTTTACAATCTCAACATTTACACAATATTATAATTTTGACTCAAACCAGTTTGCTGCATTATTATTTTTCTTTTCAAAAAACTACTTGAATACTTAAAGACTTACTTCTATTAATTTTATTAATCTACAATTTTTAATATTAAAACAATATACAAAATGACATTTACATATCTAGCATATTTTCTTGATCAAAATTATTTTCTAACAACTGACTACCTTTTATCTCATGCATACATATACAAAGCATACATTATTTGACTGTTTTTTAAACCGATATAAAGCAACAGTAAAATACTAGGGAATTTGTAAGTCACAAAAGAAATAAAAATTCAATCATTCGAAAAATATAAACAATAGCACGAAGCGGTTTTCATTGAAAAATACAGAAGGATATGGGATTTTTGTAACAATGAAAATTTTATTGCTAAATAAATTAGATTTGCGTCAGTAAGTATCGTTTCAGTTGTGTCGACAGTTTGTTCAGTATAATTCATAACTTTACAAATATTCATTTAAAGGATGTGAGTAGTGAAGTTAGAAGTGGAAAAACATTGCACAGCATTTAAGAGGATTTAAGCACCCGTTGCACATACGGGTATTTGAACATTGTAAACGGCCAAAAGTCAATTTTTAAAGTATGAAAATTGTTAAAAAGAAAGATAACCTGAGTTAGAGAACAGTTTTGGGAACTATATCCAATCTCTTTCAACTTTTTCAAGCGCACGCTTCTCATTCAACTTGAGTCGGAATTTGATTGTTTAACTTGTTGCTTAAGTCTGTTCTTGGCGTTCGTGTAAACACATTATCTTTTCAGTGAAATATTTATAAGTTTATCTTTATTTTGAAAGTTTTTCTGGTGGATCCTGATACAACAGATAATAAAGCAAAACTCTAATATATTTTTTTGTTGTTTTATCATTTTTAAGTTTAGTTGTTGTGCTTTGAAGTTACCCTCTTATTACAGTAAAATTATTTCTTAAATATTTTATTTAATCGAGTATCTATTGTATTATCCAGTCAGATCCTGTTATAATTTCTGACTGAATCGAAAGTTTGAAGCCTTGGGTGGAGAAAAATCAAAGAAACTGCCGCGGAAAAGCGCGGATGTGTATTTGTTGGTGTTTTGAACATTTTTTTTCCAAATTCAGAAAAAAATTAATTAACGTAAATAACATTCTAAAAGAAAATATTTTTACTGTAGGTTCACAAGGTGACTTGAGATTAAATATTGTAGCCCGTAAATATTTGTTTGATCGAATGCAGAGTTTTAATTTGTCTAATTTCGAAGATAAATTAATTTTTTAAAAAGATTAACTAATATTGTGTGAAGATTACACAGAAGACCAAACTGAGATCTTAAAACACAATTCCGCACACTTTAAATCACAAATTAAGCAGAGCACTATGGTAGGCGGAAGTGACGTCATAGGGGGCGGGGCCACCTGTCAATCAAAAGGGGGGGGCGGAACCGGAAGTGGGGGTGTCAGGTAACTTTATCGTATAGGATAACGAGGGTTAATGTTGAGTTGTTTCGATTTCTTCTGCTATAAGACGTTGTGTTACAGGGGGGTAGGAAAGGGGGGGGAATGTCACGTGATGTGTCGTACAGGATGAGGAGGGGGATGAATTTTTCAAGATGGCGTCAATGTTGAGTTGTTTCTATTTCGTCTGCTATAGCGCGGGGGGGGGTTTTGGTTTCGGTTTCCGTCAGCTACAAGACATCGGGTTAAAAGTTGAGTTGTTTTTTTAAGGTTTAGTTTTTAAGAGTTTCTTTTTTTGAAAATGGCAACACGTTTAAGTTGGACTTGCCACGCACTATGGTAGGCGGAAGTGACGTCATAGGGGCGGGGCCACCTGTCAATCAAAAGGGGGGCGGAACCGGAAGTGGGGGGTGTCACGTGACTTTATCGTATAGGATAATGAGGGTTAATGTTGAGTTGTTTTTTTGCTGAATGTTGAGTTGTTTCGATTTCTTCTGCTATAAGACGTTGTGTTACAGGGGGGTAGGAAAGGGGGAGGAATGTCACGTGATGTGTCGTACAGGATGAGGGGGGGGATGAATTTTTCAAGATGGCGTCAATGTTGAGTTGTTTCTATTTCGTCTGCTATAGCGCGGGGGGGTTTTGGTTTCCGTCTGCTACAAGACATCGGGTTAAAAGTTGAGTTGTTTTTTTAAGGTTTAGTTTTTAAGAGTTTCTTTTTTTGAAAATGGCAACACGTTTAAGTTGGACTTGCAAAATTTTGGATAGTTTGTTAACCACGTGTTCTATGACGTCATAATAACATGTCAGAAAACGTACGTTCATGTCTGAACGATGAATCACGTGGTCAATGACGTCACGCATTCCTGTTTTAAACAGATTCATTCGTGTCAGCACTTGAATGCTGCCCCCACGTGATTTTGACGTCATGCTACCATGCAAGAACACAAGAAATACCTTCATTTTGTGAAGTTGAGTTGTTTTTTAAGTTCAAGATTACGTTTAACTGTAACCAAATGTAAAGTTGAGTTTTTTTGTGCTTCTTCGAATTATTTGATTGGCCTACAGTATTAGTTATACTGAAGTGGCAATACTTGAAAAGCCTATTCGTGATCAATTGCTTGGATATTTCTGGTGAGAGTTGCATCGTTTAGTGAGCTGAAGTTTAGTGAAGTTTTATTTAAGTGTTTGTTCAGATTTTAACAAAGTTTTAAAATGAAAGGGCTAAGTTCTGATATATGCAATTTAGAATCCCGAATGCGAAAAGAAGCTGCAAATGAGCTTCATGAAAATCTTCGTCTTCAGAGTGAAATTAAAAACAGAGCTGCAAAAAGAATCAAAGTGGATGATGATTCGGGAGAAACTTTTTACACAAGGGAATCCTTACCATGCAACATGTTTCATCTTGGTGGCGATAATTATGTGTCTATTGTCTTTTTCCTTAGCCACACACGTGTGCATGTTAGAAAATTTTTAACGGATGAAGAAGGCTTTCTTCACCCAACTAGAAATGGTGTTTCGCTTTCTCCTGCAGTGTGGCATTCGTTTCAGCAAAAATCGTATAACTTCGCTGAACAATTTCTAATTATAGAGAAGGACTTGTGTGTTACACGTGAAATTAAAGAAGAAGGAAACCTTTATCTATTTCAACGAATGTTTCAGCGAAAAAATCTGAGTTTTCAGTTTTTGCCTGAAAATGTCATTCTCACAGGATCACAGATGGCAAACGTGCAGGATATGTTTTCCGCCATAAGTGCGAAAATTAAAGAGTGCTTAATACAACAAACTTTAGCATATTTTGTATCTTTTGAACATTCCCACTCTGAAACAGTTCTGGATACCAGCAATGATGACATTTATCATGACTTTCATGACTATGCCAATTTGACTTATTCATTAAAAAGGTGTCTGACAAAATCAGTGAGCATTAAAATTTGTGAACTCTTTGATTGTTTTGCATGTAAAGCAAAATACCCAAAGTCGGATCTCCATGCTTGCATCACCCAGTCTCCAGTTGAAAAATTTGAAGGAACTTTTGAATTGGCATTTTATAAACTGGACTTTCGTCAGTTAGCCAAAGACTTTTATCAGGAAAATGCTAATGATTTTTCGATAGTACCTATAGACAATTTTTTTTCAACTTTAGACGTGTCCTCTGTGCTCAGAGACATTGAAAAAATGTATATCGACAATGAATAAATTTTGTTTGGTAATGATATGTCTAATGAATAAATTTATATTATTTTATTATATTCTGTTTCGTGTATTTTTATATTGTGTCTTGTTTTTTTTTAAGATTAAGAGAAAGAATATAGGCTTACTATTTATGTATGTCTATACTCTTTCTATCTCTCTCTATTTTTTTTCTTTTTTTTGTCATATATTTTAGATTTTAAAAAAAACTTAAAATTACATTAACATAAAAAAAGATATATATATTAAATGATTTGTTATAATGCTCTCATTCGAAGTTTATGTTTGATGAGGTAAACATCTTTTTTACAGCTGAAAATTTTAATGAATGTTAACATTCGTTTAGATCATAATCATTGTTGCAATGGAAGTTTTGACTCAGACGTATCAGGATCCAGAGCTTCCCGCCAGTTTCGGTGGTATCAATGCTTTACAACGTGTTTTAAAAGGTCGCGTAAAAACACGTCAGATAAAGAAATGGCTTCAAACGAAAGATTCGTATATTTTACACAAGCCTTTGAGACACAAATTCCCGAGAAATCGAGTCATAGTCGGAGGGTTAAACGAACAGTTTCAATCTGATTTAGTAGACATGCAGTCTCTGTCCTCTTTTAACGACGGCTATAAGTATTTACTGACATGTATTGATATTCTGTCTAAGTATGCATGGGTCATACCGCTAAAAGATAAAAAAGCTCCAGGTATTAAACGAGCTTTCGAAAAAATATTTTCGGAACGTAAGCCGCAAATTCTACAATGCGATGATGGGAAGGAGTACACGAATAAACTTGTACAAGATTTTTAAAAAAGAAAAATGTACACTTTTTTACAACAAATAACACTACAAAGGCTTCAATAGTAGAACGTTTTAATCGTACACTTAAAACTAAAATGTGGAAGTATTTTACTGAAAAAAATACAAAGAGATATATAGATGTAATCGATAAATTAGTACATAGTTATAACCACACGTGGCATCGTAGTATAAAAATGATGCCAGCAACCGTGAACCTAGATAATGAAAGTCAGGTTTGGAAAAGATTGTAGTCAAATGATAAGAAACCTGCAATTAAATCCGACTTGAATGTAGATGATACCGTTCGCATTAGTAAGGAAAAGCTACGTTTTGAGAAAGGATACGAACAAAATTGGACAAGAGAAATTTTTACTATTCATAAAATTATTCATAGAGTGCCTGCTGTCTATATAAATTAAAAGATTTAGCAGGAGAAATCATAAAAGGAACATTTTACAAACAAGAATTGCAAAAAGTTTCGGATTCAGGTTTTTATCCCGTGGAGAAAATTTTGAATAAAAGAAAACGCAATGGAAAAGTTCAGTATTTTGTGAAAATTCAAGGATATCCAGAAAAATTCAATGCATGGGTTGAAGATGTTAGAATGATATAAATAGAACAGTCATCGTACTTACCTGTCATTTCAGGAGAAGATGTCGTTCTACATCACACTCATCAGCGATAGTTCTACGAGTTTTTTCCCACATAATAAAATATCTCAGTTCACAACTCAACTGCCCACTCCCATAAATTTAAACGGTGAATGGGAAATGGCTTTGGTCGATTTCATTTACCCGCATACATGGTATAACATTAGAAATGATAATAATTTGTTTGGTTTTGACTTGGGGGATGGAAAATTTGAAGGTAGGAGAGTTCCTACTGGATGTTATGAAACCATACAGGATCTCATTAAAAGTATGACAATACCATCGCATAAAAATAAGATTGAATTTCATTTTCACCCTGTTACGAAAAGAGTTACAATCAAGACAGATAAAAAATCGAAAGTAGTTCTTAACGAAGGTCTAGCAGAACTTTAAGGATTTGAGCCCGGGGAATTTTCAGGATTGCAACAAAGTCCTTTTGTGGCCGACCCAAAATCGTCGTTTCCCGTGATGTATGTATATTGTGATCTCGTGGAGCCTCAAATAGTGGGTGATGTTCAAGCCCCTCTTCTAAAAATTGTTTCTGTTGAAGGAAGCGATGGCGAAATTATTAATGCTCATTATCCAAGACCGTTGTATGTACCAGTGATTCGTCAACATTTTCAAACTGTACAAATTGATATTAGACTTCATTCTGGAGATTTAGTACCTTTTGAAAGAGGTAAAGTTTTTGTAACGTTGCATTTTCGTTTACGGCAAATTATATAAAAGAGCCTTACGTTTAAATTAGTCTCATTTTCGTTCTTGATTGCGATAAAGAAAGATCAACAAAATGTTGGTGCCTTATACATGTTGTACCCAAAAGTTCGAAGATTATTATGCAGGGCAAACAGGAGATGGGTTGCCTTACTACCGAGGAACAGTTTTGCAGAGAGGATACGGTATAGGCGGATTTTTTGCTAAATTGTTTCGCAGTGCAATGCCATTTTTGATAAGTGGTGCCAAAACCATTGGAAAAGAAGCATTACGAACAGGCACTATGGTTGCGAATGATGTGTTATCAGGTGAAAATTTTAAATCGTCTCTCAAAACACGATCAAAAGAAGTCGGAAAGAAATTAGCAAGAAAAGCAGTTGAAAAAGCGGATCAAATGATTGGCCATGGAAAGCTTAAAAGAAAGCGAAAACCTGCGAAACGCATCATTTCATCGAAAGCACGGAAGGTGCAAGGACGTGATATTTTTGACTGTTAATCTACACATTATACTATGGCTTTTCTTTTAAAGGACTCACCCGAGTGTGCCAAATCGGAATTAGAATTATTTCATCTCCCTCCTACTCAAACGGTTATTGAAAGAGGCCAATGGGTTGAATTTCACCCACTTTCCAATGTTTCTGATGGAGGTCCTGTGGAATTTAATGTTTCTGGAAGCGGAGAGGACTACCTTGATTTATCCCAAACTCAGTTATATGTCAAAGTAAAGATTTTAAAAAAGGATGGCAAACCCATTCGGATAAATGTAAAGTTGGACCCGTCAATCTTTTTTTTGCATTCCATGTTTTCCCAAGTTGATATTAGTCTGAACGATAGACTCGTTTCTTCAAGCAATAATACTTATCCATACAGAGCCATGATAGAGAAATTATTGAATCATGGGTACGATGAAAAAACTTCTCAACTTTCCTCAGAATTATTTTTTAAAGATACTCCTGGTCGTATGAATGTTGTGGATCCAGCAGATACAAATCCCAATGAAGGATTTAGTAAACGTGCCGAAATGACTAAACACAGTGCTTCGGTTGATATGATTGGTCGATTGCATCTGGATATGTTTCACCAGCAAAGACTCCTCCTTAATATGGTTGATGTGAAAATTAAACTGATTCGTAGTAAACCAGAGTTTTGTTTGTTAGCAGGTGAAGGAGAGTTTAAAGTTTCCCTGGAACACGCTTCCTTATTTGTTCGTAAAGTACGAGTAAGTCCTGGCGTTGTTTTAGGACATGCTAAAAGCTTAGAAAAAACACCCGCCAAATACCCTATTAACAGAGTGCTTTGCAAATCATATTCCATTCCTACCGGCAATATGAGTTTTGTTCAAGATAACATTTTCACAGGTCAGATGCCCAATCGCATCGTGATCGCCTGTGTGGATAATGACGCATTCAACGGCAACTATAAAAAGTCCCCTTTTGAGTTTAAGCATTACAATATCAATTTCATAGGCGTCTATGTGGACGGTCAGCCCGTTCCTCACAATCCACTACAACCTGACTTTGAAAACAATTTATTTATTCGAGCTTATGAGAATTTATTTTCGAATGCAGAAAACAAAGGCTTGTACCTTTCGAGATCAGAATTTTCACAGGGATATTCATTATTTTGTTTCGATCTGTCACCTGATTTATGTGATGGTTCACATCTTAATCTTATTCGCCATAGCAATTTGAGATTAGAAATTAAGTTCGGAACGATTTTGGCACAAACAGTCTCTTTGCTAGTTTATGCTGAATTTGAAAATTTAATCGAAATCAATAAATCTCGCAATATTCTGTATGATTTTGGAAACTAATGAATTCAACGCAAATTCATAGAATTTTATCTCGTGATCCTGTTTCGGCGAGATATTTTGCAGGTGTTTTTCCTTCTGACCAAATACCTGATATTCAAAACTTTCCCTGTGCCTTAGTGATCAATACCGATAAACATGACGAAAAAGGATCCCATTGGCTAGCAATTTACGTTCAAGATAAGAAAACTCTGGACTTTTTTTATTCTTACGGACTTCCTCCCGAAACCTATGGAGAAGACATAACAAAATTTGCTAAGAAGTATCACCGAATTCGTTGGAACAAGGCAATGCTCCAAAGTTTAACATCCAATGTCTGTGGACAATATTGTATTTTCTTCCTTGTAAAACGATGTCAAGGACTTTGTATGAAATCTATTACCAATGTATTATCCAGGAAGAAGAATGATTTTCGAATGTATCAATTTGTCAAAAAAAGATATGGTGTAAACATGATTTTTAAAAAATAAAAATTATTTCTCTTATTTTATGTGTATTCAATGTTTCTTAAAACTCATCCCGGTTAGTGAATTACATAACCAAAATCATATTCATTTGTTTTTTAGAAAAAAAAATGCATGCTTAAGATTTTTTTCCCATTAAAACCGTAAAAGTTTTATTATTTATGTTTACTAAACAATAATCCGTCGAAATAGTAAAAAAAAAAAACTATAAAAATAGGAGTTTTCACCCATTCTTGTCATTTAAAGTATTTAATTACTCAAGTTAGTACATCCTTCTACTGTCCTTATCAGCGGACCGACAGGATCGGGTAAAAGCTTTTTTGTTAAAAAATTAATTGATTACAACTATTTTCATCCCATGCCCGCGCGCATATTATGCTGTTATGGAAGCTATCAACCCCTTTTCAATTCAATGAAACATGTACGATTTGAAGAAGGTTTACCGTCTAATCTTAACTCTCTAAAAGATGCTTTAATTATCATTGATGATTTGATGTCAGAATTATCTTCTGATGTACGACTGGGCAAACTTTTCACGAAAGGCAGTCATCACCGAAATCTCTCCGTTATCTTTATAATTCAAAACTTGTTTCATCACGGTAAAGAAATGCGAAATATTAATTTAAACTCTCATTATATGGTACTATACAAAAATCCTCGCGATAAAAGCCAAATAATGCATCTATCCAGACAAATGTTTCCTGGTAAATCTAAGGCTTTTCAAGAAATTTTTAATGATGCTACTGAATTACCTTTTAGCTACTTATTCATTGATTTAAGGCCCGATTCTTTTGAAAGCTTGCGTATGCGCACAAAAATTTTTCCTGGTGATAAACATTACGTTTATGAACTTCGATAAGCCATTTATCCGTTGAATGTCATTCGGTGAACATGTCTTCCATTGTACTTGAATTCGAGGGATTTCAAATAAATTTGAACGATTTTATTATCAACTCGCTTTTTATGCGGTTGATTCTGGATACCACTGTCGTTGGAGTTTTCTCCCCCCGTATCATTGGAAGCAGCTATTCTTCAAACAAAGAAAGACTTTCACCTGGTTGACAAATTACTGTCATGGTTTGCAGTGGAATAGTGGTAATTTACCTTTTTCATCACTAGACCCTATACTTTTATCCTTGTTTATTTCTTACAAAAATATCTATACCAAGGGATTAGTAAAAGCAAAGTTTTTAGAACGAATGTCTGGACGAAAGATTTTGAATCTGGATGATTTTAACTGTCCTAAGATTGATTTATTAAAAATTTCAGTGGTAAACTGTCCCAATCACAGATCCTGTTTTAAACATTGTGCTTTAACGAAGGCATTTTCTTAGGGTATGCATATAAAAGAGAGATTAACCTCAACAATCAGCATTTGTACTCAGGATGTCGACCGTGGAACATCTCAAATTGTTAAGCAAGACAAAGAGAAAAGCAGTTTTTCTTAAAAAGTGTCCCAATAGTATTATAAAAGGTGTCTGTGAATGCGCTTTAAATCTTTTAAAGGGTAGATTACCTGTCTCTAAACGACAAAAAAAATAGATTATCCGCTCATAAAAGAACATTGCGTCGTCTGGGAGATAAGAAAGTACCTTTGTTTAAGAAAAGACGACTTCTTGTTCAAAAAGGGGAAGGGTTTTTGTCTATACTTATTCCTGCTGCAGTATCAGTGCTCAGTACGTTGATCAATGGAGTTCGCTCGTAAATTCAGACTTGTTCCAGCTGACAGAGATCAAGAGTTTTCCGATGAACATTTAAGTGATTTAGACAGACAGATTCAGACTATTTTGAAAAGAAAAATAGAGGATGATGAAAAAGCGAAGCTTTATACACAGATTTTGCAAAAGTTTGTATTATTCCCAGATATGAATGCAGTCAAACCCCCGGAAGAACAACTTCCCCAGAAATCCTTAGAAGAATCTCCTGATACAGAAAACGAAATTCTAAGTTCTGTCCCTATTAAACAAAAGAAAACTGCTGTTAAAATAATGGAATTTTTAAAACAAAATAAAATTTCCTGCTCAGAAGGCAAAGAGTTGAAAATCGATGATACTGTAATTAACGGATCAGATTTTGTTCAACTAGTCGGATTTTTACTGAGAAATAGAAGACAAAAACCTATTGCTTTTGATCAATTTCAAGAACTTTTAAAGCAAATTAGCTTTCCTGAAGAATTTATAAAAAGCAAGTATTTGAAGCCTGAACAGAAAACTATTTTTGCAAGACCTATACCCCATCATAGAAAACGAAAATCATCTCAGCACGCCACTTTACCAATATCACAAATACCTTGGCTAAAAATGTAGAAAACTGTTTGAAACCTCACTGTATTTCATGAACCAAATAAAATTTTTATATTGTAAAATATTTATGCGTGCATCTATTTGTGTATTTTTCTTATTTTGTAAGTCTGAAAAATTTTTAGAATAACTTTTCTAAATTTTTCTTGAGAAAAGAAATTTTTTGAAAAGAATGCCCATAAAAACAAAAAAGAGCTTATGTGTTCCTTGAGATTATTAAATTATGTTTGGAGATTAAAAAATTATGTTTTGGAAAAAGCGATTTATGTTAAAAAGATAATAATTTTTATGCTTAGAAAATAGTACGTTTTGTAAAAAGAAATAATCTTTTGGAAAAAAAAATATTTTATGAAAAAAGTATTTTTGTCTTTTAGAAAAAGAAAAATGCTTCGGAAAAAATATTTGTATGTTTTAGAAAAAGAAAATTTTTTTTTAAGATTAGGGGGAAAATGTTTTTTATGCTTAAGAAAAGTTTTTTTTATTATTAAAAAAAAAAAAAAAAAAAATTGTATTCTGGAAAAAATATTTTTATGCTTAGGAAAAAGTTATGGTTTTATAAAAAATTATCTTGAATATTTTTTTTTTTTTTTTGTGTATTAGAAAAAAAAAATGTTTAGTAAATTTATTCTTTTTCTATGTTTAGGAAAAATATGTTCAGTAAAAAATATATGAATTGGAAAAAAAAGTTTTATATTGAGTAAACTATTTTTGTGTTTAGGAATTAAGTTTGGTTTTAAAAAAAAGTTTTGTGTTTAGGAAAAAGTTTTATGTTTAATAAAATGCATTCAGTAAAAAAAAAAGTTATGTTAAGGAAAAAAAGTTTTATGTTTCATTAAAAAATACGTTCAGCAAAAAAGAAAAAAAAAGTTTTATGTTTAGTAAAAAAAAAAAAAAAAAAAAAAAAAAAAAAAAAAAAAAAAAAAAATGTATTCAGTAAAAAAAGTTATGTTAAGGGGAAAAAATTATGTTTCATTAAAAAATACGTTCAGTAAAAGAGAAAAAAAAAATCATATTCATTTGTTTTTTAGAAAAAAAAAATGCATGCTTAAGATTTTTTTCCCATTAAAACCGTAAAAGTTTTATTATTTATGTTTACTAAACAATAATCCGTCGAAATAGTAAAAAAAAAAACTATAAAAATAGGAGTTTTCACCCATTCTTGTCATTTAAAGTATTTAATTACTCAAGTTAGTACATCCTTCTACTGTCCTTATCAGCGGACCGACAGGATCGGGTAAAAGCTTTTTTGTTAAAAAATTAATTGATTACAACTATTTTCATCCCATGCCCGCGCGCATAATATGCTGTTATGGAAGCTATCAACCCCTTTTCAATTCAATGAAACATGTACGATTTGAAGAAGGTTTACCGTCTAATCTTAACTCTCTAAAAGATGCTTTAATTATCATTGATGATTTGATGTCAGAATTATCTTCTGATGTACGACTGGGCAAACTTTTCACGAAAGGCAGTCATCACCGAAATCTCTCCGTTATCTTTATAATTCAAAACTTGTTTCATCACGGTAAAGAAATGCGAAATATTAATTTAAACTCTCATTATATGGTACTATACAAAAATCCTCGCGATAAAAGCCAAATAATGCATCTATCCAGACAAATGTTTCCTGGTAAATCTAAGGCTTTTCAAGAAATTTTTAATGATGCTACTGAATTACCTTTTAGCTACTTATTCATTGATTTAAGGCCCGATTCTTTTGAAAGCTTGCGTATGCGCACAAAAATTTTTCCTGGTGATAAACATTACGTTTATGAACTTCGATAAGCCATTTATCCGTTGAATGTCATTCGGTGAACATGTCTTCCATTGTACTTGAATTCGAGGGATTTCAAATAAATTTGAACGATTTTATTATCAACTCGCTTTTTATGCGGTTGATTCTGGATACCACTGTCGTTGGAGTTTTCTCCCCCCGTATCATTGGAAGCAGCTATCCTTCAAACAAAGAAAGACTTTCACCTGGTTGACAAATTACTGTCATGGTTTGCAGTGGAATAGTGGTAATTTACCTTTTTCATCACTAGACCCTATACTTTTATCCTTGTTTATTTCTTACAAAAATATCTATACCAAGGGATTAGTAAAAGCAAAGTTTTTAGAACGAATGTCTGGACGAAAGATTTTGAATCTGGATGATTTTAACTGTCCTAAGATTGATTTATTAAAAATTTCAGTGGTAAACTGTCCCAATCACAGATCCTGTTTTAAACATTGTGCTTTAACGAAGGCATTTTCTTAGGGTATGAATATAAAAGAGAGATTAACCTCAACAATCAGCATTTGTACTCAGGATGTCGACCGTGGAACATCTCAAATTGTTAAGCAAGACAAAGAGAAAAGCAGTTTTTCTTAAAAAGTGTCCCAATAGTATTATAAAAGGTGTCTGTGAATGCGCTTTAAATCTTTTAAAGGGTAGATTACCTGTCTCTAAACGACAAAAAAAAATAGATTATCCGCTCATAAAAGAACATTGCGTCGTCTGGGAGATAAGAAAGTACCTTTGTTTAAGAAAATACGACTTCTTGTTCAAAAAGGGGAAGGGTTTTTGTCTATACTTATTCCTGCTGCAGTATCAGTGCTCAGTACGTTGATCAATGGAGTTCGCTCGTAAATTCAGACTTGTTCCAGCTGACAGAGATCAAGAGTTTTCCGATGAACATTTAAGTGATTTAGACAGACAGATTCAGACTATTTTGAAAAGAAAAATAGAGGATGATGAAAAAGCGAAGCTTTATACACAGATTTTGCAAAAGTTTGTATTATTCCCAGATATGAATGCAGTCAAACCCCCGGAAGAACAACTTCCCCAGAAATCCTTAGAAGAATCTCCTGATACAGAAAACGAAATTCTAAGTTCTGTCCCTATTAAACAAAAGAAAACTGCTGTTAAAATAATGGAATTTTTAAAACAAAATAAAATTTCCTGCTCAGAAGGCAAAGAGTTGAAAATCGATGATACTGTAATTAACGGATCAGATTTTGTTCAACTAGTCGGATTTTTACTGAGAAATAGAAGACAAAAACCTATTGCTTTTGATCAATTTCAAGAACTTTTAAAGCAAATTAGCTTTCCTGAAGAATTTATAAAAAGCAAGTATTTGAAGCCTGAACAGAAAACTATTTTTGCAAGACCTATACCCCATCATAGAAAACGAAAATCATCTCAGCACGCCACTTTACCAATATCACAAATACCTTGGTTAAAAATGTAGAAAGCACGCCACTTTACCAATATCACAAATACCTTGGCTAAAAATGTAGAAAACTGTTTGAAACCTCACTGTATTTCATGAACCAAATAAAATTTTTATATTGTAAAATATTTATGCGTGCATCTATTTGTGTATTTTTCTTATTTTGTAAGTCTGAAAAATTTTTAGAATAACTTTTCTAAATTTTTCTTGAGAAAAGAAATTTTTTGAAAAGAATGCCCATAAAACAAAAAAGAGCTTATGTGTTCCTTGAGATTATTAAATTATGTTTGGAGATTAAAAAATTATGTTTTGGAAAAAGCGATTTATGTTAAAAAGATAATAATTTTTATGCTTAGAAAATAGTACGTTTGGTAAAAAGAAATAATGTTTTGGAAAAAAAAATATTTTATGAAATAGTATTTTTGTCTTTTAGAAAAAGAAAAATGCTTCGGAAAAAATATTTGTATGTTTTAGAAAAAGAAAATTTTTTTTTAAGATTAGGGGGAAAATGTTTTTTATGCTTAAGAAAAGTTTTTTTTATTATTAAAAAAAAAAAAAAAAAAAAAAAAAAAAAAATTGTATTCTGGAAAAAATATTTTTATGCTTAGGAAAAAGTTATGGTTTTATAAAAAATTATCTTGAATAATTTTTTTTTTTTTTTTTTTTTTTGTGTATTAGAAAAAAAAAATGTTTAGTAAATTTATTCTTTTTCTATGTTTAGGAAAAATATGTTCAGTAAAAAATATATGAATTGGAAAAAAAAGTTTTATATTGAGTAAACTATTTTTGTGTTTAGGAATTAAGTTTGGTTTTAAAAAAAAGTTTTGTGTTTAGGAAAAAGTTTTATGTTTAATAAAATGCATTCAGTAAAAAAAAAAAGTTATGTTAAGGAAAAAAAGTTTTATGTTTCATTAAAAAATACGTTCAGCAAAAAAGAAAAAAAAAAGTTTTATGTTTAGTAAAAAAAAAAAAAAAAAAAAAAAAAAAAATGTATTCAGTAAAAAAAGTTATGTTAAGGGGAAAAAAATTATGTTTCATTAAAAAATACGTTCAGTAAAAGAGAAAAAAAAAAAGTTTTATGTTTAGTAAAAAAAAAAAAAAAAAAAAAAAAAAAAATGTATTCAGTAAAAAAAAGTTGTGTTAAGGGAAAAAAAAATTATGTTTCATTAAAAAATACGTTCAGTAAAAGAGAAAAAAAAAGTTTTACGTTTAGAAAAAAAAAAAAAAAAATGTATTCAGTAAAAAAAAAAAAAAAAAAAAAAAAAAAAAAAAAAAAGAGAGTAAGTTCAATTCAAGGTGACGTCATGCAAGAAAACATCCAGTTGAAAAGTGTTACATGCACTGTTAAAAAATACTTGATGAAAGCTAGAGATTATACTTTTTTACATTTAAACTATTTATTAATCATTCAAAATAATGAAAAGTACAAATCAAATAAACATGCTATATTGCATTGTATACAATTCTAATTTCAAAATGTTTTGTAATGTCCAACTAAAAGCTTGTTCAGTAAAATCTTCAAACAAGTTAAAAATTTTTATAAAAGCTTTCTGAACATGTAGAGGTATGTTTTGATTCGTTAATTCCAGTACAGTTTTTGAACGGAAGAAAGGGGTGGCAGTCTCTAAGTCACTGTCCTGAATCTTACGGCATACATCCACTTGAACGGCTGCATACCATTTTATTGACTTTTTCACTTGCATTTGATAGTTTAATTCATTTATAGTATCCGACAGAACACTATTAAAGAATGAACGAAAGTCTTTGTGATTCACCCCAGTCGAGTAAATAATAGTTTTAGTAAAAATATTTTGTGTATTTTGTCTTTTAAAATGTTTTACTTTTTCAAATAATGATATTTTTGAAAAGGTGATTTCGCAGCTTTAGGTAGAACCTTGTGGAAAACATCACAATGTTGCAATAAATCCAACTGACGATCAAACATTTCGCTACACTTTGTACATGAGTATTGTTTTCGAATTTTATGAATCTTCTTATGTTGCATCAAATCGCACTTTCTTGTAAACATTTCATTGCAATCTATACAATGAGGACGAACCATATCCTTTGGCAAAGAATTCAGGGTGAAGCCAGCATCCCTCGATGAATTTGGAAAATCGTTCTTTTCTTTTCTGTCATCTAAGTCTTTAGAAGCTCTCTTTCGCTTTATTTGTTCATCAGAACTAATCTTTAAAAAGCGTTTCATTTTTAAAACTACTCAAAAATGGATAAAAACACTAAATTACAAACGAAATAATTTTCACCAAAAAAATGGCCTATAAATAGCTGATATTCAGAAACGCAATGCAACACACAGCATGATAAATCCAAGCAACTGATCCATACAACTGTTGCCAGATGCTGCATAAGAAACTTTTTTCATTACCGGTTACAGTTAATCGTAATCCAAACAACTCAACTTTATACTTGGTTACAGTTAAACACCATCTAGATCCGAAAAAACAACTCAACTCTACAATCGGTTGCAGATAAAACTATTTCATGTGTTCTAACATGAAAGTATGACGTCATGGACCACGTGGTCACTAAAACTAAACGATCACTTTCAAATGAACATTAAATGCATCTTAATTAATTAAATTAAAATTAAGAACTCAACATTTATCCTCGTTATCCTATACGATAAAATCACGTGACCTCCATTTTCCAACCCCCTCTTTCCCCCCACCCCCACTTCCGGTTCCGCCCCCCCTTTGATTGACAGGTGTCCCCGCCCCTATGACGTCACTTCCGCCTACCATAGTGCGTGGTATACTACTGATAGTTAAAAGCATATAAGAAGGAAGACGTATTTCTGAAATACAATTATTTTTGCTAAAAAGAACGTTTCAGATATCTGTCACATGTTGCCGTCCAATGAGATTTCGTTATGTCAAAGAAAATACTGATGTTGCGGTGGAATAATCTAACTTTATAAAAAATTTCGAGATGTCACTAAACGCCAATGAGGTTAATTTAAATGACAACTGGTTCTCAGCCATTTACGTCTTCATCATGACAGATGGCAAGATCTTCAACGATGCGACTTGCATAAAATACACAAGTCGATGCTACATATGTGCAACTTCTAAGCATTTCAACAAATGTGATATTCAAATAGAAACTAATTCTGAAGCCATCAAGTTTGGCCTTTAAACTTTACATTCTAGAATTATAATTTTTGAAAGCATTCTCAATTTGGCTTTTAAGTTGCCAGTAAAGATATATAGAGAGAGGAAGACTGAAGCATAGAAAAAACCGCTCGAAATCCAGAAAAGACTTCGCAAAGAAACAGGTTTATTAGTAAAATACAAAAAGCATACCAAAAGCAAATTTTGGCACTACCAATGATGGTAATACAAACAGGAGGATTTCTTTTTTAAATCCAAAATTCGCTTCTGACATAACAGGCATTAACTATGAGCTAATATACCGCTAAAAAGTCATACTGAAGACAATTTCAAGCGAACATACAATTGATCCGGAACAAGACTTCGTGCAAAAATTCTCTTAGAAAAATTGCAGCAAAGGTATTTTTTATTGACTACTTTTTAACTTCAGACCCTCTTATAAGTAGCGTGAAAAAAGTAAAAAGAAGAAGGATGAACAGGTTTTTTCTAGAAACATTTTTTCTTCTTATGCCTGAGAAGCCCAGTATCCGTGATGAGTTTTCAGAGACTTAAAAAGAACATTAGTTTTAAAAATAAAAATGTGCTTTATTTTAATAAATCTAACAGACAAGCTCCGGGTCAAGCATCATTCTCGGGAGCACTCTTGTATCTATTTATGGAATTTTTTTGTGGATAATGTGCAAGTAGCTGGTATTAAACTTCATACATAGTGTGCGTATGCATAAATTTTGTACTCAGTACTGCTCGGATCTGCATATAAGATATCCCAAAAAAAGATGATGATAGCTTTAAGAAAAAGTACTAGTTTGATACTAATAGAAAAAAAAAGATAGATTGGTTGACATGAATATTTCTTTGCAAACTTTTTCTTTTCTTATCTGTGTACGTTATAAGATATAAGGAAAAAGAAAACTCAAAAATTGCCATAATTAATGATTTTAACTTGTCGCGTTACGAGGAAATATTAATAAAGAACTTCTTTTAAAGACTACAGAATACTAAATTGTTGTACTAAAATACGAACCATTATTTTTCTAATGATATAATCTATTTTCTGCATGGTGTGAAGAGAAATTAGAAGCAGAGAGGGCAAGTGGGACCGTACTCCGCTCCTAAATGTTTGAAAAAATATATGGATTTTAATCACTTTTGGCTAATTTTAAGCATCCTGTAATGAAAATCCTGATTAGTCTCATGGGAGCCTCTTAAAGAGGGGTATGGACCGGGGCAATTGCCCCGCATGCCCCTGCATAAGTCTGGCCCTGAATAAATCACCTTTATAAATTTACCAAATGTATTTTTTCTTTCAACCGTATCCTTTAGAATAGATATGTATCATAAAATAATTTTGGCCGCGTAGATAACGCAAATACCCGTATGTGCGTTGGTTTAATTAAATGCAAGGTGAAGCTTTTAGACTATTATAGTGTCAAATTATTGATGTCAAATGTTTTTTTCGATCATAATATTCCATATTTTTTCTGCTTATTTATGTGAAAAGATTGTCGTTCTACATTTTTAACTTCCGAATTATAAACATTTTATTTATTTTGCAACACCCGGGACATTCATTCTTATTTTTGATAATAATTTGATGTTTTATGTTTACAAAATACTACAAGACTTTGTTAAAATATAAAATACTAATAATTTAGAATGATTCTCTCAGACAATCTGTTAATTAAAGATAGGTTGCATCATTAGTCTCGAGCTAGAAACTACTCGTTAAAACAGTCCAAATTTATTTTACTTTTTAAGAATATACATGAAGGTATATTTATGACTTAAAAGTGCTTTTGTAAAGAATCAATGGTTTAAGTTTGTCGCAGTCAGTCTGCGGTCTAAAAGAATAAAGAAAAAGTGTTCGAATTATAACAATTAAATTATAATAATTTTAATGTGGCTTTTTCAGGGTATTCTAGAACTTTTTTTTTTTTTTTTTTTAATACGGGAACTTTAAAAAAATGCCAGTTTAAAAAGATCGAAATGAACTCCGCTTTTTTAACGACATTAGAGGGCGCTGGTGCCCTGTAAAATGCAATTTAAATTACTCCGCCTCCTGGTCAACTTCGATCGACCCTCTAATTTTCATTCCTGTCCGACAGCCAATGTCCGTCCAGCTAAGCCGGAAGTAGCTAATGACTTTAAACTATTCGATGACAGCTATATTTTTTGGCATTAAATCCTTTTTTTTTTTTTTTTGGCGACTAAATGAAAGAAAGAAAGAAAAAAAAAACGTAAAAATTATAAAGTTTTGCTGTATTGTGTTTTTTAAAACACACACGGGGGCAGTGCCTGATTTACAATAGGGCATTCGGGGCACGAGCCCAGAACCCGATTTTCAGGAATTTGCAAATGCTACTGAATGTTTCTTAATTATAGTCCAAAAGCTGATGTAGTTTTAGTACCTAATGGGATTTTATATTTCGCTCTACATTCTATTGTGTTCATATTGTGTTTTTATAATGTTGAATATATTTTGTCTGAAACATGCATTTATGATTACTTTATTAGAATGAATACATACATTTTTTATCTTTTAATAATTTAAAAATTCATTGTATTTTTAATTCTTATTTAATCTAGTTTCTATTCTCGTCAGATTATTTGGGCTTGGTGAGCGTATGTTACAGGCAGTATAGCCTTTAATATTTTAAATAATTGTAGCTTGATGTCGAAAATGTATTATTAGTTGTTGCATATTTTTTATTCCAAATATATAAGCTCGTATTAAAAAAAAAAAAAAAAAAAAAAAGTAATTAACACTACACGATTTAATGCAAACGTCTACTGATTTAAATTTCATAATTGTGAAAAAATCAATTTTTCTCCAGTAAAAATTATTATTTAAAAGTAAATTAATGATTATCATATTTAATTTTTTAATAGATATTTTAAAATATTAAAGTCAATAACGGTTATTTTAGTAAATATCTTTTCTTTTTTTTTCTTTCACGCAATTCCACAGTAAATATTAGTAGAAGCCCCCCCCCCCTCCTATAAACATCTGTGGTCAGCGCCTCAAAATTTGTAAATCGGTCCCTGCACAAGGGCCGTCCACAAATGATGTCACACTTAGAGGAGTGGAACTAAAGTGACAATTTGTGATAAGGAGGTGGGAGCAGGTAAGAAATGTAACATCACACATATTGGATAAAATAACAGCATTGAAAATCAGCAAATCAAAATTTGAAGCTATTTAAATTAAAGTATTTTGTGTTCATACGATAAAGATAAGATTGAGAGCCAAATATATTAATTTCCATTTCGAATTCCAAAATATTACTGTTTTCAATTGCTTTTCCATATTAATATTTTATTGCTATTGTATATTAATTATGTTTTTATTGTAAAACCTAATCTTATTTCATGCAAAATAAACACATGAATCCAGTGGCGCAGCCAGAATTTGGTTCTAGGGGGGGGGGGGGGGTTGAGTTTCTGATAGAGACATTTGCCGGTTATTTGAATCGCCGGCTAATAGAATCAGTAATATTTAGAATATTTACCGTATAATACTTAAACTCAAAGAGCATCAGTGTGGCAGAAAATCATCATTATTTTAGCATAATACGTCTCAGCGAAGTGATTTAGTTCAAAAAACCAATTTTACACTTTACTTATCCATGTAATATGCATTTTCATAGTTTTAAGTAGAACTTTCGCCATTTAATTGAATCACTTTATTAAATGGAATCTGATTCAATAAACCGCCAAATTCTGAAATGCGCCAAAACGTTTAAATATTAAGTTTGGTTTTGATTCATATAAGCGGCAATTATAGCGATCTTTCTTAGCTCTGGGAGGGGTTTTAACCCCCAAACCACCCCCGTGGCTGCGCCACTGCATGAATCATTTATATTGTTTATGCGCACAAATGTCATTGAAACACATAGCTAAAGTTTAAAAATAAAGTTTGACTAAGATTTATAACGTAGTGCTTTATTTCTGAACTGCAAATGCACGCTTATGTAATACAGCGTGCGTGATATGTTACAAGTGGAGTGGGATGGGGGGGGGGGGTGGAGGTAGGATTTAAAATAGTGCATCGTTACTTTACCAACACAAAATACTTTAATATCAAAATAACTTCAATAATGCTTTTATTTTAACCAAAAATGTGTTATGTCATATTTCTTCTTACCCCCTCCCATCCTCTTGTCAAAAACTATCACAACCTCCGCCCCCCTCCAAGCGTGATATAATTTGTAAACGGCCCCTAATAATTCATATGTTTGTAACTTGTAACATTAATATGCATACATAAAATTAAATATAGTTTATAGACTAAACACAGATTTTTTTTCGCTAAATACTGAAAAAAAATTGTTTTCAAAGACACAATCTAGATCTTAGTATTGTTCAATCTTGTTATATTCATAAGCTTTTAAACTTATGTTAGAATTTCATCTTGAAATACAATTTTCTCAATTTCTTAGCTTTTAAGCTTTCTCACAACATTTCTCAAAAACTAATACAGCAATTTGTATGAAACTTAGTAAATGACATTCATTATAATGCAAAGAATAATTTATCCTTCAAATTTAGTATTATTATTATTGCACTGAATGCTTAAAATTTACAATTTTTAAAACAAATAAATATATAAATAAACATAAAATAAATAAATAAATAAAATTTTATAATTATTTAAATAAAAATTTAAAAAAATGTATTATTGAAATAAAAAACAAATAAATATATAGATTGCTTAGAAAAGCATTAATTTTACATCATTATCAATGTTTCTAGAGGCTCTTGAACCATAAATTTTGCTATATTTTTGCGCAATAAATGCAAAAATAAATAAATAAATAAATAAAAATGAAATGTTTACCTAAATTGAACATTTATAAGTCGGAAATTACACGGAAATATCCCCCTGTACCATTATGTAATGAAATACTTTTGTGGGGGCCTATAAATGCATAACAAATATCCTTTGCACCGCAGATTGTGTAGAATGTATATTATAGTACATATTTAATAGATGCATATCAATTTTATTATCTTCGAAACTTTTGACTTGAAACTGTTTTTCCCATTGACCGCAATGTAATCGGAATACTTTGATTGTCCCTGTAATTGAACTACACATCCGACTTTCATAAAATTTGAAATGACTCGTCAAAATTATGGTAATAATTATGTATTTTAAATTTCAAACGATTCGGTTGGGTAGTTTTTGTGTTGTTATATGCGAACAGACGGGCGGATTGAACGACAACTGTAGATGCTACATATTAGCATAATTACGAACGCATATAAAAAAAATCTCACGATATATGAGTGTAGAATAATAAAATAATTATTGCAAATAGAAGATGCGTGCCCATGCCCTGAGCACGGTTATTGGTTTGGTTTGATTTGGTTTATGTTGTAGGGCTAAAACTAGAGGGGGGCTCGTGCCCCGGGCGCCACCAGAACAGAAGGTGAAGGGGGCGCCAAATTAAGATTTTGTTTGGTGTGTTTGATACGAAGAATGCATATATGTGGACAGTGTGTGTGTGTGGGGGGGGGGGGGGCGCCAAAATCCATGTTTGCCCCGGGCGCGAAAAAGGCTAGTTTAGGCGCTGTGTTGTGATAACCGATTATCTAATGGTAAACGGAAAAAAGTGACCGGAAAAAAGTTATCGGTAAAAAGTGACATAAACTGCAAAAGCGGAAAAAAGGTGATACGGAAAAAAGTTACCGGGAAAAAGTTACCGGAAAAAAGTGACACGCAATGTCCCTTTTTTCCGGCCACTTTTTTCATAGATTTTTGAGGAATATAGGTCCCAGCGGTGTGCCCTTCGAGGGGGTCTTTCTCAGGGAACCTAACCCGTATTTATCCAAAGTTTCCCAAAATTCGAAGAGAACCACGCAAACTGCGAACGGTTAGACTGACGGTGTGATATTTGACATGAAAATACAATGAAATGGCAAAAATATTAAATATAACTCAATATATGGTTAAAATAATAATTAAAAATATTTTATTTTTGTTCCCGGAACCGTTTTTTAATTTTCCGAAGAACTCTTCCGTAAAACTTTTCGAGTAAAGTTGTAGCATGTAACAAAAAAAAAAAAAAAAAACTATAGTCAGTGAACGAGAAAGAAGCCAGTATGTACAAGCCTGATAGAGACTTTTTACTCCGTTGGCTTAACATGGTTGCAATATCTGGCATTGTAGCACTCTTTTTGGCGACATAATATGAATTTTGAATTGTGTTTGCAAAAAGCTGATTTCAAAGATTTTTTTTTTTTTTTTTTACGTCGTTTTTTTGAAAGATTAATATAATCGGTTATTGACAATTTATTATCAAAGCACATTATTTAAATTAGAATAACATACATATACTCCAAGAATTTTTCATCTTTGAAAGTAATCTTTAGAATTAACATGTTTTGAAAGTTAAAAACAAACATATTGTTACAATTTAATATCACCTATATATATATATATTTTTTTTTTTTTGTAATGGAACGTAATTTTTTCTTTGATAAATGTGTTTTTAATAATCAGATTTAAAGTGATATGTGTGTAATTTGTACCAGATACCTAATATTGTTCAATGTGCAGTTTTGAAGAACCACACGAATTCACATTTGTATTATACATGAAGTCTTTTCATATTTTAAATTAAGATAAGAAAACATACTATTAAAACAAAAAAGATTTTAGAACGAATGAGATATGATTTATGATTGTGGTTTGCAGCCTTGATCACTTTTTTTTTATTTTATTTTTTACAAAAAGTTCACTATAAAGAGGGCATAAGATAAGCTATTTATTTTATATTTATTTAAAACATCCGCGCAGGAAATTTTTTATAACATGCCAATAAAAGAAAAAAAGAAAAAAAGCAATTTTAAAATTTAACATAGAAAAAGAAAAAGAAATATTCAAACTTGATGTTCTCTACTGGCATTAAAAATATGAATAAATAAATAAAAAATAAAAAGAAAGAAAGAAAAGACAGCAATTTCTTTTTCGTTAGGGAAGGGCCCCCCCTCCTAAAATTCCGTTTAAGATACATTTTTAAATATTGAATGTAAAAGGAAAACAAATCTAAGGGGAAACAAATTATAGAATGTACACACAGTAAAAATATGTAAAATAAACTTTTAAACTTATTTTTATAATCAATATTTTTTTCTTTTTATTTATTTATTTATTTTATTTTATTTTTATTTATTTTATTTTATTTTATTTTATTTTTGTTATTCAATCCCATATTCACGTTAAAACTTCTATACTATATTAGCATAATTATGTAATGTTTTTTATTTATACTATTGCCTCTAAACATAAATAGCAATTCGTTGAATGGATTTCGGTAGAACGAAATCCAGGGAAAATAAAGACTTAAGAACAAAAATGATGCTCAAATGAGACTATTTATTGCTATGAACTTCATTGTTTACAATTGATCCAATTTACTATTTACAATCATCATTGATTCAAGATGTGAATGCGAATTATAAAGCAAGCAATTCATATGTGATTATTTTTATGTTCTCATTAAAAGCTGAAAACTTAACAAACAGTAATAGTAAATTTTTATTTTGAAACTGCAAAAGTGCTTCGAATACTCTTCGAGATATGCTCTAGCACAACAAACGATCATGTACAAAAATTGTTATAAAAGATAAACTGACCTGTGTATGCCTAACACTAATTAAATAAATATTTTATATATAAAAAAATAATAATAATAAAATAAATTGGCATAATAGAAAATATTTCTGTGTCGTTGTTCAATTATATTCTATTTTATGAAAATAAAAAGTGTTGGATTTAAGATACAGCGAGTGCACTTGAGTCACACATATAATTAATTAAAAATTGTGTATAATTAATAATTATGTATAATTAATTAATAAATATGTACTGTTAATAAATAATTATGCATATTTAATAAATACATTTAATTAAAATAATTATGTATATTTAAAAATATGTATAATTAATTAACAACCATGCATATTTAATAAATACATATAATTAATAAATAATTATGTACATTCATTTATGGCTTACATTTTTTTTTTTTTTTTTTTTTTTTTTTTACATTTGTTTTCAGCCGAAAATAGAAAGATCACCGAAAGTCCGTGTCAGTTTCGACCTTAAAACCTGTTTCAGTCGATCCTTAACCTCAGCACTTAAATAAAAACCTTTTCATTTATTTAATTTTACTTTAATATTTTATTGTCATATTTGGTATGCATTTCAATTAAAATTTTCCGATAAATTCAAATCCACAAATTTTTTTTCTGTATTTTAAAAAGTTTCAAAAATAAAAAATATATATTGCAGATTAAGTACCGCGATCTTTAAGTAATTATCACTTAACTGACCGGAAATTCGGAAAATGCGGGAAGCCGTTATCTGTAAAAGGTTTGCAATTTTTGTACAACACATGTTTATTAGCGCCAAAATCTCGCCAAAGCGAATAAATACATTTTTATATAAATTTTATATGTACATATCATAATATTGAAAGATTTAAACTTAAATCAGTTTCATTTGGTGAATAAATCGTTTTTGCATTAAAACTTTGAAGAAAAAATAGATACTGAGTAAGATTTTATTAAAATAGTCAACGCACTTTTTCTTGTCGCGGAAGTATAACATTCACAGTATAAACTGTACTGTCAACGTGAACGTTCCCCAACTATAGTCACAGTAGCACAAAAAATTTCAAGTGCCCTGATCACAAAAACGTGTTAGACGGGCCTGGTGTTTTGCACATGTTGTTATCTGTGAGTTTGAAAGTAAAGTTCTTATCTAATCACCTGTGTATGTATGCCTGTTTTCCACTTTCGCCGAATGTCAATCATTTTGTCATCCTATCAATTAAGTGCTTCCGTTAGAAAAATGTCTAAATAGTTTGTTACTTTAAACCCGAAAACGATTAGGAGGGGAAAATACAAGGAGTCATACTGGAGTTGCATATTGCCAACGCTCAGTTCTTGATCCCCATGAAAGAGTGATTTAGGAATTCTTTAAGGAAAAAACGTTTGTGCTGTTTATGATGGTAATTTATTTCTCAAAGACAAAAAAATAAAAAATAAGACTTATTTGCGTTGTGTCCGATATAAATTCTTCAAGGCAAGAATTATATTAAAATATAATGAAATTCTTAAAATCGGAAAATTTTCTCACAACAATGAAACAACCTCAAAAGAAAGCCAACAAATAGACTTTAAAAATCAGCTGGTAAACAAAATAAAATCCAATCCAACCGCACCAATTACAAGTCCGTCCAAGATAAGAAAAACTCTGGGACCGGTTTCGGCTTGGCCCTGTTGCCAGGGTAACTGGTCAGTCGACTTTTTTTTAGGGGAGTCCGGCGTTTTCATTTCTCGCCAATTCCTCCCCATTGTATCGGACATTCCGAGAATTATCGCAGTCTTTCCTGTTCTTCCACAGACACCGGTTATACTTTCAGCGCTCTTACATTTTCCAACCTGTTATTATTTGTTTTCGCTTTTCGCTTTTTATATAGTACATATTTATTTTTGCATATGCTATAGAATTTTTTATTGCATTGAAGTTCTAATTAAGATTCCAACTTCAAGAAGGGAAAGGTGCTTCATTCTCAAGCGCGGGAAATTATCCATAATGTTTCCCAATTTTTCACTGCTGAAGCTGCTGCAAAATCATTGTCTTTGCCCATTGTACAAGCTTGTAAAAGTACTGCTGCAGCAAGCAACTGGTGTTTCTGAATCAACTGTGAAAAAGATAAAGCGAGAATCTTTGGATGCAAATGGAGACAGAAGTTTCTCTTCACCCGGTAAGCACCGCAAGAAACCATCTCATTTAAAATGTGAGATTGATGATTTCGACAAATGTGTTATAAGGCAGACAATCCAAGATTTTTACACTAAAGAGAAAAAAGTGCCTTAGCTATCAAAACTTCTTCCCTTATTAAGAGAAAGAATCGATTTCCCATGGAAAAAAGAAACTTTACGGCGAATTCTATATTCTATGAATTTCCGTTGGAAAAAATGTGTCAGTAAACGAAACATTTTAGTTGAGAGACCGAACATTGTTTTCTGGAGAAACGGATATTTGCGAGCAATGAAGCAACACAGAGCAAATAACCGCTGCATTGTTTATATTGATGAAACGTGGGTGGACAGTAATATAACATTTAAAAAATGTTGGCAAGACGATTCAACGACAGGAGTTCTTATGGATAATAATTCCAAAAATCGTCTAATTGTTGTCCATGCTGGATCATCTGATGGATTTGTAAAAGGAGCAGAATTAATATATAAAGCTTCCACTACGACAGGAGATTATCACGGGCAAATGAACTCTGCCAACTTCGAAAAATTTATAACGGAAAAATTATTGCCAAATGTGAAACCAAATAGCGTCATTGTCATGGATAACGCTCCATATCATTCAAAAAAACTCAACCCTGTGCCTACCAAATATGCCCGAAAAAATGATATGATAAAATGGCTGGAAGAAAACAATATACAATATAACACAAGTATGAGAAAAGCTGAATTATTTGGTTTAATATCAAATAACATGCCAAAAACAATAACATACAAAATTGATTCAATATTAAAAAATGAAGGCCACGATGTTGTAAGATTATCTCCTTACCACTGTGACTTGAATGCCATTGAATACGTATGGGCATCTGTGAAACTTTACATAAAAGAGAGAAATGTGACAGAAGACCTCAGTCTGCAAAATCTGCAATCTCTGTTAAAAGAGGTTCTTTCTAAAGTAGATAAGGATGAGTGGGCTGAGCACTGTAAACACGTAGAGGAAATCGAAGATGATTATTGGGAAAAAGATGGACTCATTGAAGAATTGGTAGATGATTGCGTCATTGAAGTTGCATCCAGTGACTCTGAGTCTGATTCCGATGAATGGAGTTACGCTGAGAGTAACTCTGATTCAGAGTAAAAAGTTGTTAATAACAACTTTGTACTCTGAATGGGAGTTTTTTTTATAACATGGAAGTTTAGCAATTTATTGATAATTTCCATGTTAAAAAAAAAAAAAAAAAAAAAAAAAAATTAAACACGCCAGTGCTGTGAGTACTGCCAGTCCTAAGCCTGGGTAAAGTGTGAAGGAAAGTTAAAAGAAAATACACAAACAACATTGACATTCAAAACAACAGTGGTGGTGGTGGTGAAGGGGGGGGAAAGAAATAATTTTCAAAATAACAAATCTAATTAAATTTATTGTAAATTTTCGTAATATTATCTAACACTTTTATTTTGACAAGTTTTTGCTCGAACCAGTTCTTACAGCAAAAGAAAATCGAACGCACACACACACAAAAAAGAGGAGGGGGGGGGAGAGAAAAAATTCCCAAAATATCAAATTTGCTTAAATTTATTATAACTTTTCTTTCTTAATATCACCTAGAACTATTATACTGACAGGTTTTTGATAGGAAAAAGTCTTACAGCAAGAAAAAAAAAATAATAATAATAAAAAGGGGGGGGGGGGGAAGAAAAAATTCACAAGACACCAAATCCAATTAAATTTATTATAACTTTTCTTAACATCACCTACAACTTTTATACTGGTTTTTGATAAAAACAAGTCTTACAGCAAAGTAAAAAATACTAGTTGAAAGAAAAAAATTATCGTATTAACATGATTTTCATAAAACCATGTTTTACAGAAAAAGGAAATTAAAAATCCGTCAAAAGCGGTCGGATAAAATTGTTAAAGTTGGTTTATTTCTAATCTTGATTTAGTTTTTGTTGATGAAATTAATACTCAACTTCAAAATATAGGTCTGCCAGTAGACTGAGCCAAGAGAGATTCTTTTAAAAACGTAAAGACATGAAATTGGCAGGACTTACTCTTAAAAAAAAATTAGAAACGAAATTTGTTTTTATTTTTTAAATAAATAAATTAGTCATTGAATTATAAGCGATTTTTGTCACGTAACGATTGATTCTTCTCCATTCTCTTGCTATCACGTCTGGAAATTCAATTAAAAACGCAAACTTTAAGCATTTATTTATTTATATTAATGTGTTTCATAAATACGGTGATGACGGAGGTGAAGAATCTTATCGGTTTATCTGTAATCATGATTTAGTTTTTGTTAAAGAAATTAGTACTTAACTTCGAAATCTATCTCTGCCTGTAGGCTGAGCCAACAAATATTCTTTTTTAAACATTCAGACATAAAATGCTAGGTCTGATTCTTAAAATGATTTAGAATCGAAATCTGTTTTTCATTTTTTATATAAATAAATTATTAGTCACAGAGCCATAAACTATTTTTCTCACATGACGGCTGGTTCTTCTCCATTATCTCGCGATTATGCCCGAAAATTCGATTAAAAACGCAAACTTTCAGCAATTTTTTTTTTTTTTTTTTTTTTTTTTTTTAAGTTAATGTGATTTAACATTAATTTTAATCTTTATTTTCCTGTTTTGCTCTGTGTATATATAACAATTAGCTTAATCAAATATTTTAAAATATAAATTTGATTACATTTTATTAAAAAAAAAAAAATTACAAAATGTTTTTATTGATAGTAATCAACCCAAGGCATGTAAAAATCTGCGCAAAGAAAAGCACAAATGAAAATACATACACTTATTTCAAAGATTTATAAAATGAGTGCATGCTTCTTTGTAAAATTAAAGGAAAACTGAAAATAAATGGTAATATATAATGCAAATAAAATATAAACGCTCTCTGTATTAATTTGAAAAATGGATAAAAATGAATGAGAACTTTTATTTAAAAATTATAAAATGGTTACAAAAAAGAACTTTTATTTAAAAATTATAAAAATGGATAAAAAAAAGAACTTTTATTTAAAAATTATAAAAATGGATAAAAAAATGAACTTTTATTTAAAAATTATAAAAATGGATAAGAACTTTTATTTAAAAATTATAAAAATGGATAAAAAAAACTTTTATTTAAAAATTATAAAAATGGATTAAAAAAACTTTTATTTAAAAATTATAAAAATGGATAAAAAAAAGAACTTTTATTTAAAAATCATAAAAATGGATAAAAAAGAAGAACTTTTATTTAAAAATTATGAAAAAAATGGATAAAAAAAAAGGACTTTTATTTAAAAATTATAAAAATGTATATAAAAAAAAGAACTTTTTTTAAAAATTATAAAAATTGATGAAAAAAAGAACTTTTATTTAAAAATTATATTTGATATCGTGATTTAGAGGATTATTAAGGAGTTCTGAAAACTTTTATCCCCAAGTGAAAGCGGACGTTTTCGAGAGATAAGATAAGAAGAAAAGAAATAGACTGTGGGACAAACACTGATATCGTTCAAGTTCGTTTGCCATGCTTTGGGACTATAAAAATCATTTAGTAAACTATTCTAATTATTTAATTTTATCTGAAATCTCAATGTTCCCACGCTTAAATGTGCACATTATTTATAAAATAACAATTTTATTACGAACTATATTTATTGTCTTGTTTACAGCAATTTGTACAATCGCCACTAGATGGCGCCAGCAAAACGCAATTTAAAATCTAAAATCAGCTTTTAAATAGCAATTATCGCTTTTTTTTTATTTAATTTTATGTTTTGAAAGTATTATTAATGTAAAATACACCTAATGTTTGCACTTTGTATTTATTTATTCGGCTGTGCGTGTTTTGTATTCTTCCGCGTGTTTACGTTTTGAATGCTTGTATGCCATATTGTTCGCGTTTTCGTTTGATTCTAACTCGCTGAATATGGCTGATACTGCTGGTCGCAGTGGCGCAGCCAAGGGGAAAGGAGGTTTTGGGTTAAAACCCCTCCCAGAGCCAGTGGTGACCATCTCCCCCAAACCCAATGACGCACCCCCCCCCAAAAAAAATCTTCATACTTTAACATTGACCCCCCCCCCCCCTAAACTGAATATCAATTGTAAAATATATTCTACTTTTAATCTACTGCACCTTCATAAGATAGCGAGTTGAGCATAGCGGAATGAGTTCTTATTGCCCTTATCTGGAATTTAAAGAAAGAAAACACAGGAACATTTCTGAAAATTCAATGTTGAAAAAATTTTAAAGTGATATTAAAAGAATCAAGATTTACAAAATATAGCGAATTGAGTGTAGCAGAATGAGTTCTTATTGCCCTTATCTAGAATTTAAAAAAAGAAAACACAGGAACATTTCTGGAAATTAAATGTTGAATAAATTTAAAAGTAATATTAAGAACTAGCTTTCCGCCCGCGGCTTCGCCCACGTGGAATTCGGTTATATTGCGGTATAAAGCACAACTATAAGAAAACTTCTCATTTCCACGGAAAAATGTAAGAAGCGCGATGTAACGCTGGATACGATTAGTTGTTAAACCAAAACTGAATGGTATACTATATTATATGTTTTCCCTTGTGGAGCAAAAACATGCAGATTTTGGGCACTGGAAACCCGGGAACACGCTACATAGAGCTGACCATGCTGACGTTGAGCCTGTTGCAATAAACGGACTTGAATACGAATATCATTCTCAGAAGCCCTCAAAGAAGCTCGGCGAGCGGCTTGCTCCTCAAGTCTTTGCTGGCGCTGAGATGGTAGCTCAGCAGCTCTCGAAGCAACCTGACGCTCTGCTTGTTCGCGCCTTCTTAATTCAGCATGGAGAGACGATTCTTGAGATCGGGCAATTTTCATTGCCAGAGCTTTAGATGAGGTGCTCGACAAATTAGATTTACGTTTGCAAGGCATTGTGAAAATATGAGTAAACTATAAACCTAAACTAAACAAAAATCCCAAATTAAACTATAACAATCTGAACGACGAACAAAGCGACGTAATTACCTATCGAAAAAACAATAACTACTTCAGATATCTACCTAGAAAAAAAAGCACTAAACTAACCTAACCTAACTATTATACAGCTACTGCACATCGTTACCACGTTTTAAAAACACCCAGTGCCATCTATCGCATACCTCACGAACTAAATAACGTAACTAATACTTATACCAATTAGTAATTCGTTGACTTATAATTATTTCAGGATAAGTAGATGTAAAAAAAAACATTTTAGACGATAAAACAAACAGTTCGTCATCCCTCGGGAATTCCTCATTTTCGAGGATTCATTATCGTATCATTTAGCTTCTAAATTTACATGTTCATATTCGTTTGCAATATATAAGTAGATGTAAAAAAACAGTTTAGACGATAAAACAAATTGTACGTCATCCCTCGGAAATTCATCATTTTCGGGGATTCATTATCGTATCATTTAGCTACTAAATTTACATGTTTATATTCGTTTGCAATATTTTATCTTGTTTTAAACGACACACAGCGCCATCTCCAATCCATCCATCAAGCAAACTATATTTTTGTTTTCCCTCGGGAATATCAATTTTTTCCGGGATAAAAAGTACCCTATTATTTAATCCGGACTTCTAACTTTACGTCTGCAAAATTTCAAAGCAATCGGTTCAGTAGTTACGGCGTGAAAGCGAAACAAACAAACAAACAAACTCACTTTCCGATTTATAATATTAAGTAAGGATTATCAAAAAAAATTTTAGCAGTTAAAAAAAAGAGAGAATTTAAAAATCCCCCCCCCCCCAAAAAAAAAAAAAAAACTAAATTGTATGACGCATTTTGCATGACTAAACCCCTCTCTGGGCACCGCTGCCCAGAGCTAAGAAAGGTCGCTATAATTGTCGCTTATATGAATCCAAACTAAACTTGATATTTAAACGTTTTAGCGTATTTTAGAATCCGCCGTTTTATTGAATCTGATTTTTTTTAATAAAGTGATTCAATTAAATGGCAAAAATTCTACTTAAAGCAGTGAAAGTGTATATTGCATGGATGCAAAAATTAGATATTTGAACTAAATCACTTTTCTGAGACGCATTATGCAAAAAGAATGATGATTTCTTGCCATACAAATGCTCTTTCAGTTTAAGTATTATACAGCGAATATTCAAATTAGCACTATTCTATTAACCGGCGATTCAAATAACCGACAAGCACCTTTTCTTGAGAAACCTCCCCCCTCCCCCCCTAGAGCCGAATTCTGGCTGCTCGTACATTTTTGCATTCACATCATTCAGAATTTAAATGACAATTGAATTTCCTTGTCACTTTCCTAATTTTAATCGACGATTTAATATCCTTGTAATGTCCTTTTTTTCCCTTTTGCTATTAATTTTACATTCAAAAATTTGTCTATACGTATATTTAATTTTAATTAGGTAATTGTCACAGCATCGTATTTCATACAAGATTTTTTTTTTCCCTTGCTGTTACTGTTTGCATTCAAAAATTTATTCATAAATATATTTAATTTAATCGTCAGAGCATTGTGTATCATACAACTTTTTTTCCCTTGCTATTACTGTTTGGATTCAAAAATGTATAAGTACATATATATTTATGATTTTAAGTAATTGTCAGAGCATTTTGTACCATACAATTTTTTTTTTTTCTTGTGCTATTACTGTTTGCGTCCAAATGTCAGAGCATCGTGTATCATAAGATTTTTTTCTTTTTGCTATTACAGCTTGCATTCAAAAATTAATTCCACCATATTTGTATATATTTAATTTTAAATAATTGTCAGAGCACCGTGTATCATACGAGATTTTTTTTCCTTGTTATTACTGTTTGCGTTCAAAAATTAATCCACCATACATATGTATATGTTTTATAATTACCATGAAATTTAAAATTTTATTAATTAAAAAAAAATCTTATAATTATTCTTTTTAAATATATGAAATCAGATTTTTTTTAAATATAAAATTTATTTATTAAAAGTTCTTGAAAATTGTTTTAAAAGTAATATTTTAATACCTTTAACCCTTTCCGGCACACTGTGCCCAGTCTGGGATGCCTAATTTTAATTCGAAACTTGCAAACGGCACCAATAATATTTTAGTAAAATTTTGCTTTTACAATAGATGCTTAAATTAAGGATTTCAAAGTATCTACGTTTGTGAATTCCGGTGTTATTCGATAATTTCTCATTTTACATCAGATTTTGCCCTTTTACCCGTAAAGGGTTAAACTTTGAAGTATAAAAAGTATTTGGCTAACCGAATATTCGGTATTCTGCTAAATCACTATTCGCTGTATCCCTAATATATGTGTGAACATAAATATAAAAAATTACGCGCTTCTGCTAGGAAAAAAATTTTTGGTGTGGAAATTTGAATATTCTGTGAAAATCTAATATTTATACATTTTTCATAACACAGACACACGTTTGACATCCTATCTGTTTGTAAGCAATTGTATTATTTTTTATCATTTCTCGTTTCAAAATCTACCAAGGATTTAAACCCATATGAATGTAAATAAACAAATGGCGGACGGTTACAGTATCATTTATATGTGACAACAATATAACAAAATACCAAACATATGCTTTTTTAGCTCAGAATTAATATCTTTTTAGACACAATATAAAATAAAAAGGCATGTATTGTGATTTAAAAGTTATTTTGTTGTATTTTTGTTTCTTTTTAATGGATTTTGGTGGCGCCATCTAGTGCCGATTCTAAAAATGGCTGCTAAGTGGTTAAAAGAATATAGTTCCGAGTATATTTCTGTATTTTATAGAAATGTGCAAGTTTCAATGTGGGAACATTGCTATTTTCGATAAAATATGGATGTTAAAATATTTTAACAACAAATTTACGTAGTCCTAAGAGATGGCAAACGAAATCTCATTTTTAAGCATATTTTGAGACTTCGTCCCATCGTCTAAAAGAAGGGAGAATCTTTAAAGCCGCTGCCAATGTGGCAACCCCGCTCGTACTGGTGAATTTCCCCTTCCCTACCTACAAGATTTGGAACCTTCGAAACCAGCAACCGCACTTAGGGTTTTTCTAATCCGAGCCAGACAATATGCACCCCTCTGTACTTGCCCAGAGGCAGTTTGGGGAGAAATGATTGAAATAGATTCACAGGTCAGTTTTAAGCACATGTTTATCTTTGACATGGGATTTTGGAAGGAAAAAAAGGATTTTGCGGAAAAAAACAATTTTCTTCCTCTTTTGTCATTGCATGCAGATTGGAGTCTTTCTCAAACTACAAGAAGTGTCAATATAATCACAGGTAGACGGGGAAAAAAGCTACTGGAAAAAAGTTTCCGGAAAAAAAAGGGGCAGAAGAAACAAAAGCGGAAAAAAGTGACAAAGAATAGATAAATATTAAATATGTAATAAATATGTACCAAAAATTAAAGTGGTAACATAGAGTGTATTTTTCATGTTCTGATCAGTGGGATTATAATCTTCAGACTATTAGAAGAATAGTCTAATTAATAATAGAATAAATAATAAGAATGTCAAAAAACAAAATGTTATTATTTCATTAAAATAGATATTTCATTTTAATTATTAACTCTTAGGTGATATTAAATATTAAACATGGTTTCATTAAGAGAAATTTATTTAAAAAATGATTATATGGGTCATTTTCAAAAAACTTGTACATTCTATGTCCCCCAACTTTAAGAATTTTTAATAACTAAAATAAAGTTTTAAAAATAAAATTTAAGCATTTACATTACTTGTCTGACTGTTTAGAGTAAATGTGGGCTAAATATTATCAGAAATTAAAAATAATATTAGTGTAGTTATGGTTTCAATGTGTCAGCTATAGCTAAAATGCTATGTCCCCTCTTCCTTTTTTAATTTTTCAACTGCTATAAAATTATAAATCAATTGTCAAAAATGCTAATTTTTTCAGTTGTGACAATTGTTGTATGTCTTATGTGTAGCATAGACCATATAATATATTTTTTAAAACTTGTTTTTTTTATAAAAAAGGAACAATTTATTGTTGTCCCTAGATTTTTTCCCCTCTGTTACTTCCACTCTGTTACCATATTTATCGTAATAAATTATTATTACTAAGTGTTCAACACAAGGTTTTGCAGTTCTTCGAACAGTCTATTTTTAGATGAGGCCAACATTTTTTAAATTATTAAGTTATTTTCACCGTGGTGTTGAACTAAAGCATTTACAAGGTAAGGATGTTTTATTCAGTTTCCCCTCTGTTACCAGCTTATTTATGTGAAATTTATTTTTTTTACACTTTTATAAAATTTTAATCATAAGATCAAATGGTACTTCTTAAATAAATAGGCTTAGATTTTCTTTTTTGTAATTCCCTTTGTGCTGATAAAATTATTTGCAGTTTTTTTCCCCTCTGTTACCATGCTTATGGTAACAGAGTAAGAAACTACTAAAAAAACAAGTTTATTTAAACATTGTTCTTGAAGGCTGCACATTCTCGTTTCATGTTCTTAGAACAGAATTAAAAATATGCATTTTTCTTTTTAAATATAAAATAGTAGTTTTTGTGGTGAGCTAGTTGCCATAAACAATAGGCTTTACTTTTCTCAAACAAAATGCTTCTTTAACTGTAGTCATTTATATTTATGAATCAATACTACTTATTAATGAAAAAATAATGCAGCGTGAAATACCACTATTTTTGAATATTAATTTTTGTAAAAGCCTTTAATTCTTGCTTGGTCTGTTTCAAATTTTAGGATATTTTATAACACATGATAAAAATGTATTAAAGAAGAAAAGATCATTATTTAAGTAGGAAAGAATTTATAAAAAAGATACACCGCGTCAAATACTACTATTTTCAAATAGCAATTTCTGTAAAAATCGTTATTTCTTGGGTTAAAGCGTCATCCAACTGGCACGCGAATTTGTTAAAATTTGAAAATCTAAGGTGAGCTGTTAGAAATTGAAACACAGATTATAACATATGATAAAAATTTATAAAAACAATGCCACATGAAATACCAGTATTTTCGAATAGCAGTTTTTTGCAAATGTCTTAAATTCTGCCTTGATCTGTTTGAAACATTGAAACTTCATGATAGCTTATAACACATAATAAAAAGTTATATTGAAAAATTGCCTTTTCTAATCCCACTATTTTTTAATAGTATTTTTTGCAAAAATCTTAAATTCTTGCTTTAAAGCACCACTACCTCGACTAATATATGATAAGATTTTTTTTTTTTTTTTTTTTAACTAAGCAGTGCGTTTGTCATAGCACATGATATAAATTTACAAAAGAGAATGCCCCGCCAAATACCACTATTTTTTAATAGTAATTTTTCTAAAAATTTTTAAATTCTTGCTGGATATGTTTGAAACATTAAGATCGGATACAATACATGATATAAACTTATTAAAAAAAAATATGTCACATCAAATATCGCTCCACTATCAATCAACGTTCCCTTCGGTTACTTTTTTCCCACTCTGTTACCGTCAATTTAAGCTGGTTTATTTCACTAAAAATTTTATCAATCATCATTTTGAACAATTAATTGTGTAACTTTAACAAATATTTTATTTATGTAATATTTTTTTATAATTTAACTGAAAAAATGTGAATGCATATTTAATTAAAACTTATGATTTTTCCAAAAAAGTAACAGAGAGGAAATCCTTTGTATTTTACAAAAATAAAAACAATCATAACAAAACAACAGTTAGGATTTTCTGAAAGTAGCAATCATGTAATTAAAGGAAATGTGATATTTACTGTTTTAGGTGTTTTATTTTTTTTAAATAAAAATTTTTGACTGTTGGTAACAGAGGGGAACATTTTACTGTTGCAAGTTCATACTTTATTTTTTATTTGACATTCCAAATCAAAAAGTGAACTGCTGTTTTCAGTTTTATATACAAGAAATGTTTTAGTATCTTCTAATATTTTTATAAGTTGCATTTAAAAAAAAATTTTTATTTGTGAAAAATTTCCCAAATGTACAAGTTTTTTGAAAATGACCCATATACTTTATTAACTGATACTAAATTAATAAAAATAATTGTAAAAATAAATAAAATTAAAAATTATCTTCATTATTTAACAATTTATTAACACATAGCAAATTGATAAAAAAAATGTATAAATAAATAAAATTAAATAATCAAAGTCAGATTCATTGGCAAGAATTGATTTAAAAAATAATAAAACTTTATTAACACTTAATAAATCAATAAAAATAATTGTATAACTAATTAAATTTAAATATTACAAATTATACTCATTAACAAATTTAACTTTAAAAAACTTTAAAAAAAACTTAAAAAAAACCTTAAAAAGAACTAAAAAAAATTATATTTTATTAACTAATAGCAAATCAATCAAAATAAACGCATAAATCAATAAAATTAAATATCAAAAAGTGGCTTCTATTTTTTGCTCATGGTTGGGTTAATTTCTACTTGGGTCGAGTTTGGGTCCGGTTGACTTCTGTTTTTTGCTGCGGTTAGAGTTACTTTCTGATTGATCGAGAGATTCTGCCTCCGAAACTGGTTGACGGCAAGTGCTAGGTTCGATCCCATTCGCGGCCGTCGGCCAAACAGTTCAAAACTCTTCGTGGTTTTCTTCTAATCTTGGATTTCCTTGCATAAATTTGAGCTCGGTTTCCTAGGAAAGACCCCCACGGAGGGCACACCCCCTTAAAGTCTTTTATCCTAAGAGTAGACAATTAGCCGTCATAAACACAAATAAAACAGAAACGAACCTATAGACCTGCATATAATCGTATCCCCTTAGGATTATCGTAGGTCTAGATACAGTCGTACACGGTTTCCCCTCATTATTATAAAGTTGTTCTGAACTGCTCTGCTGAATAAGCGCAAAACGTTTTGACACATTTACAAATTCATCATTTAACGGAAAAATTATTAGACGAATAATAAAATTGGAAGACCTGACTAGGTTGAATCTAGGAAAAAAAGTGACAGGAAAAAAAGTTATCTGAAAAAAGTGACATAAACTACAAAAGCGGAAAAAAAGTTACCGGAAAAAAGGTGACAAGGAATTGATTTTGGGAATTCATTATTGATTTTGGGGATTCACTGATTGAGTATGATTGGAAATCGAGGAGAGGCTCTTAATTTAGGTAAATGGGTTTTTCATGCTGAATGAACTGTTTTGGTACAATTTTTGGATATACGTTCATACTAAAAAGACGTTTGCCTGATTAGCTTTGGGAATGGATGAATACCCCCCCCCCCCCATCCACCCGAAATTAGATAAATCGGTTTTTATGCAGAATTTTCCGATGTATTTCAAATTTTAAATATAGGTTCTTTCTGATAAGGTGAATCCCTGAATAGTTTTAAATGTTTAATGGATAATAATAATATTATATATTACAATATATACAATATATATTTTTATATATAATAATTAATATATTAATATAATAATTATAAATAAATAATAATATAATAAGTAAATTATAAAAAAATTATTATTAAATAATAAATAATTTATAAGTTAATACTGAATTAATAATACATAAATGTAAATAAAATATATAATTAAATATAAATAAATTTATAAATGAATGTATAAACTAATATAATTAAATATAAAAAATTATACTGATTATGAAAAATTCATTTAAAAAATTATAATATTTTATTATCCGCCATTACTGACACTATTGTCGTGTACCTCCATCAGACTCGTTACATATCATTACAATAGTGTCAGTACATGACAATAGTGTCAGTAATGGTGGATAATAAAATATTAATTTTCTAAATAAATTCTTGTTAATGAGTCTAATTTTTAATATTTAATTTAGTTTATTTATACAATAATTTTTACTAATTTCCTATCACTTAATTAAATATTATCATTTTTAAAATCAATTCTTGTTAATGAAACTAATTTTGAATATTTAATTTTATTTATTTGAAAATTTATAATAATTGTTTCATTATGAATTAATAAAATATTATCATTTAAAAAAAAATTCTTGTTAATGAAGCTAATTTTTAATATTTCTTTTATATTTATTTATACATTCATTTTAATTGATTTACTAGAGTTAATAGAATTATATATATTTTTTTAAATAAATTTCTGTTAATGAGTAGAATTTTAAATATTTAATTTGCATTATTTATTATTATTATTTATTATATTGTATATTTTATAACGTATATTTTATATAAATGTAAAAGTATAAAAAGAAACATTAGTATGTAATTTAATAATAATAATAATTATAATATAATATTTATTATTTTATATAATTGAAATCATTAAAAATCCTATTATAAAAATGTTTAAAAAAAAATGCACATGTAAAATATAGATTCGGAGTTTGTAGACAGCCCCCCCCCCCCCACACACACACACACACAAACACACCCCGTAGAGAAACAAAAAAAGTATATTCATCAAAACCTATTTGTATAACTTAAGAAGAGTTATCCCTCTCCTTTATATTTAGCCATTAAACTTCAGAAACTATTCACAGATTCACTTTATCAGAAAGAACCTACATCCAAAATTTAAAGCAAATTCGATAATTCTGCATAAAAAAACCATTTATCAAATTTAAGGAGGAGATAATTGACCCCCTTTCCTTTTAATTTGCAAAAGAACCCTATAAATAATCAGGGATACGCCTTATCATAATGAACTTACGTCCAAAATTGAAGCAAATCGTACAATTCTGCGTAAAAAGCCATTTATTTAATATAAGAGCGGTTATCCCTCGTCCCCCCTTTATACACAGCTATTAAACTCTTAAAACTATTCTTTGAATCATCTTATCAGAAAGAACCTATGTTTTAAATTTTAATACATTGGAAAATTCGGCATAAAAAACAATTTATTTAATTTGAGGGGTGGGGGATCATCGCCCGTTTCCTCCATTTATACATAGCAAAAAAATCTTGTAACTAATCACAGATACGCCTTATAGTAATGAACCTATAACAAAAATTCGAAACAAATCGGATAATTCTGCGTAATAAGTTATTTATTGAATTTTAGAGAGGTTATCCTCCGTCCCCCCCCCCCTCTATGCTTACCGATTAAACCCTTAAAATTATTCAGCGATTCACTTTATCAGAAAGAATCTATATCCAAAAAATTTAATACATTTGGTAATTGTGCATAAAAACTTTTTATCTAATTTAAGGGGATGGATAATCATCCCTCTTTTTTATCTAATTTATAATTTATAATTTATAATATTTAACCCATTTATCTAACTTATCTAGTTTAGAGAGGATTGCGAGGGGAGGGGGGGGGGTAATCGTTTGATTCAGGCAAGCTTTTTTTCAGTATGAACGTATATTCAAAAATTTAACCAAAATGGTTAATTCAGCATGAAAGACTAATTGATCGCTCCCCCCCCCCCCAAAATCAAAGAATCCTAATTTAACCAATGAGTCTCCAAAATCAATTTCTTGTCACTTTTTTTCTGGTAACTTTTTTTCCGTGTCCCTTTTTTTCCGGTCACTTTTTTCCGCTTTTGTAGTTTGTGTCACTTTTTTCAGCTTTTGTAGTTTGTGTCACTTTTTTCCGATGACTTTTTTCCTATCACTTTTTTTTCCGTTTAACGACTAGGGTAGCGATTAAGAATCGAACTGAATTTTATATTTTTTTAATCTATAAATTATCTATTGAATTAGAAGCGATTTCGATAGCGTGAGAAACGAGCTTTTCACCATATTTTGAGTGCTTATTGTTCTTTTGCGAAGAAATTCGGTTCAAAACGATTTTGACAGTATTTTCTAAAAGAATTATTAAGTTTGAAAAAAAAAACCCATGTAAAAAACACAGCATTTAAAAAAAAAAACATTCAGTTTAAATTAATGTGATAACGTGGTTAAAAAAAAACCTCACTACATGTCATATAAAATGAGATTTTCATTGTTTTAAATAAACACAAAACTGCTAGTTAATGCTCAATAATCAAAAATAGACTTTGCTGCAATTTCTTTAATCTATTTGCAGTTCAAAATTTGCCGCTTGTTAAAATTTATGTACGAACAAGGTGCAATTCGAGACTAACTGTGCAACAAAATGTGCGACGATCACGAAAAAGGAAACAATGTAATATTGAACTAATTAATTGTAAAAAAAAAAAAAAAAAAAAAAAAAAAAAAAAACATGTTTATATATGTATAGAATTTATTTATGAGTCTTAAATTTAGTTTTTGAAAAAACATTTTCCAAATTGAATTCATTTGAAAGAAGCAATCTGCTTAAAAACATTAATAATCACCATATCAGATTAACAAATTCGGAAATCTATTCTCGTAATCTTTTCCCTTTTTTATTTTGTATTTCCAAACATTTAACGTTTTTCTTTTCCAATTTTTAATCTAAATATACAAAACAACAAATCGCACACGCTTAATGAACATACATTCAGCTTTAAAAAAGACGTAATCCGTTTTAAACAATATTAATATTTTAAACAATATTAATATTTAACTCTTCAAAAAATTCATTTCCGGACGTCATTTCAGGATTTTTTTTTTTTTTAACCGTTTGGAAAATTGTGGTTGTTTTCAGTCGAGAATAAACATTGTGGTGTCCGCATTTTGCTTTTTCCCCCTTTTTTAGCGTCCGTGATCCTTTAGCTTTTCTTCTTTAAACTTCTGCGATCCTAGCATTTCTTCTCTTATTGCGACTCTCTAACGGAGGCCAGGTTGGGGGGGGGAGGAATTAAAAATTTAAACCGGACATATTGAAAAAGCAAATTGATTAAATTGAAGACATGGAAAAGCAGGAAGGGCGGTCCTGGAGCTTTGAAGCTACCGAATGGCCACAGATGTGTCGAGCTCATTATGATTATTAAAGCATTAGCTGACCATTTGTATTGAATATATTCGAATGTGAATCCCTTAAACTTAAATCAGCAAACTTTCGTCATCTAAATCTGAATCTAACATTTCGAATTGATTAGAATTACATTTTCCAAACGGATAGGGCAGCTCATGCTAATCCTATGGGGAGGTTATTTTCTAATATCTCACTTGCATTTTGGCATTTTTGATTTTTTTCATTAAATAGATGAGGTCCATTTCTACATCGCTCTTTTTTTTACTTCTTCGATTTTAGTTTCAGATATCGACCGAATCGAAAACTGTATTTTCTTTTAACCTTTTCAGTATAGGAGATTTTCAGTGAGATTTCTGTAGTTGTAATTGCCATTAATATTTTTGGCTAAAAACATACTTCGTTTTAAATATATATATATTTTTTTTATCATAGTATAGGACCTTTACAACAATGGAGATATTTTGTATTCTATAGTTACGATAGTTATTTCGAAGTGTTATATTTTAAAAATAATTTTTAAGTCAATATAAGAAAAAATTGAAAATTTAATAGCATATAATAAATTTTTAAAAGCTGGAAAAAATTGTGCACGCCGGTGCATTGTAATATAATTTTTTCTGTAATTATGTATGCATATAGATGAAAAAAAAATCAATCCCGGCTGCAAAATTTGCAACTATTTGCAACTCTTGAATACAAGTAATTTTTTTTTCCAGGTATGGAAGTGTAAATTTCGAAAAGTGAATTATATGAGATTTTGCAAAATTATGCAGCTGGACATTAATTAATTATTTATTTCCTGTTAATTCTAAAAGTATCCTGATAGATTATTTTATGTATTAGACAAATATAAATTTCAGTATTGCTGATATGTTATGTTTAGCCACATTAAGCGACTGATCCATTCATTTGTAGTTGATAGTAATTGAAGATGGAGAAACTGCGCATTTTTAAAGTTAAATATAAGCGATGGTCATATTTGAATATTAACTATAAAAAAATATTTACAAGGCAAGTAATAATGACTAACTACCATAAAAATCGGCTTTTTTAGATCCTTTGACAAAATTTACAAGTTTTTTATTCTTTAACAAATTTTACGTTTTTCTTGCTTTTTGACAACTAGGGGTGCTCCGCCCCCCTGCTCGCTACGCTCGCTACGCTCGCCAACCCCCCGCGTAATCGCTTCGCGATTCCAAGTTGTACGCTACCCCTTCTTGCTGCGCTCGCCAATACCCCATGGTATGGATAAGCAGTTGCAGACCTTTCAAATGATGTGTCACACGACTAGTGTTGTAAAGAAAATAAAAATGTGCCCCCCTGTTGGCAGAGTGGGGGATGACACACAAGACATCCATAATATGAATAAGCAGTTGCAGACCTTTCAAATGATGTGTCACACGACTGGTGTTATAAAGAAATTAAAAATGTGCCCCCCCCTGGGCGGCAGAGTGGGGGGTGACGCACAAGACATCCATAATATGAATAAGCAGTTGCAAACCTTTCAAGTGATGTGTCACACGACTGGTGTTGTAAAGAAAATAAAAATGTGCCCCCTCTGGGGGGGGTGACACACAAGACATCCATAATATGAATAAGCAGTTGCAGACCTTTCAAATGATGTGTCACACGACTGGTGTTGTAAAGAAATTAAAAATATGCCCCTCTGGAAGGCAGAGTGGGGGGTGACACCCAAGACATCCATAATATGAATAAGCAGTTGCAGACCTTTCAAATGATGTGTCAAACGATTGGTGTAGTAAAGAAATTAAAAATGTGCCCCCCTGAGGGGGGCAAAATGGGGGTGACACAAAAGACATCCATAATATGAATAAGCAGTTGCAAACCTTTCAAATGATGTGTCACACGATTGGTGTTGTAAAGAAATTAAAAATTTGCCCCCCCTGGGGGAGCAGAGTGGGGGGTGACACACAAGACATCCATAATATGAATAAGCAGTTGCAGACTTTTCAAGTGATGTGTCACACGACTGGTATTGTAAAGAAATTAAAAATGTGCCCCCCTGGAGGGCAGAGTGGGGGGGTGACACACAAGACATCCATAATATGAATAAGCAGTTGCAGACCTTTCAAGTGATGTGTCACACGACTGGTATTGTAAAGAAATTAAAAATGTGCCCCCCCTGGTTGGGCAGAGTTGGGGGTGACACACAAGACATCCATAATATGAATAAGCAGTTGCAGACCTTTCAACTGATGTGTCACACGACTGGTATTGTAAAGAAATTAAAAATGTGCCCCCCCTGGTTGGGCAGAGTTGGGGGTGACACACAAGACATCCATAATATGAATAAGCAGTTGCAGACCTTTCAACTGATGTGTCACACGACTGGTGTTGTAAATAAATTAAAAATTTGCCCCCTCTGGGTGGGGTGAGACACAAGACATCCATAATATGAATAAGCAGTTGCAGACCTTTCAAATGATGTGTCACACGACTGGTGTTGTAAAAAAATAAAAATGTGCCCCCCTGGAGGGCAGAGTGGGGGGTGACACACAAGACATCCATAATATGAATAAGCAGTTGCAGACCTTTCAAATGATGTGTCACACGACTGGTGTTGTAAATAAATTAAAAATTTGCCCCCTCTGGGGGGGTGAGACACAAGACATCCATAGTATCAATAAGCAGTTGCAGACCTTTCAAATGATGTGTCACACGACTGGTGTTATAAAGAAATTAAAAATGTGCCCCCCCTGGGCGGCAGAGTGGGGGGTGACGCACAAGACATCCATAATATGAATAAGCAGTTGCAAACCTTTCAAGTGATGTGTCACACGACTGGTGTTGTAAAGAAATTAAAAATATGCCCCTCTGGAAGGCAGAGTGGGGGGTGACACACAAGACATCCATAATATGAATAAGCAGTTGCAGACCTTTCAAATGATGTGTCACACGATTGGTGCAGTAAAGAAATTAAAAATGTGCCCCCCCTGAGGGGGGCAAAATGGGGGTGACACAAAAGACATCCATAATATGAATAAGCAGTTGCAAACCTTTCAAATGATGTGTCACAAGACTGGTGTTGTAAAGAAATTAAAAATGTGCCCCCCTGGGGGGGCAGAGTGGGGGGTGAGACACAAGACATCCATAATATGAATAAGCAGTTGCAGACTTTTCAAGTGATGTGTCACACGACTGGTATTGTAAAGAAATTAAAAATGTGCCCCCCTGGGGGGGCAGAGTTGGGGATGACACACAAGACATCCATAATATGAATAAGCAGTTGCAGACCTTTCAAGTGATGTGTCACACGACTGGTATTGTAAAGAAATTAAAAATGTGCCCCCCCCCCTGGTTGGGCAGAGTTGGGGGTGACACACAATACATCCATAATATGAATAAGCAGTTGCAGACCTTTCAACTGATGTGTCACACGACTGGTGTTGTAAATAAATTAAAAATTTGCCCCCTCTGGGGGGGTGAGACACAAGACATCCATAATATGAATAAGCAGTTGCAGACCTTTCAAATGATGTGTCACACGACTGGTGTTGTAAAGAAATTAAAAATGCGCCCCCCCTGGAGGGCAGAGTGGGGGGGAGGTGACACACAAGACATCCATAATAGGAATAAGCAGTTGCAGACCTTTCAAGTGATGTGTCACACGACTGGTATTGTAAAGAAATTAAAAATGTGCCCCCCCTGGTTGGGCAGAGTTGGGGGTGACACACAAGACATCCATGATATGAATAAGCAGTTGCAGACCTTTCAACTGATGTGTCACACGACTGGTGTTGTAAATAAATTAAAAATTTGCCCCCTCTGGGTGGGGTGAGACACAAGACATCCATAATATGAATAAGCAGTTGCAGACCTTTCAAATGATGTGTCACACGACTGGTGTTGAAAAAAAATTAAAAATGTGCCCCCCCCTGGAGGGCAGAGTGGGGGATGACACACAAGACATCCATAATATGAATAAGCAGTTGCAGACTTTTCAAGTGATGTGTCACACGACTGGTATTGTAAAGAAATTAAAAATGTGCCCCCCTGGGGGGGCAGAGTTGGGGATGACACACAAGACATCCATAATATGAATAAGCAGTTGCAGACCTTTCAACTGATGTGTCACACGACTGGTGTTGTAAATAAATTAAAAATTTGCCCCCTCTGGGAGGGTGAGACACAAGAAATCCATAATATGAATAAGCATTTGCAGACCTTTCAAATGATGTGTCACACGACTGGTGTTGTAAAGAAATTAAAAATGTGCCCCCCCTGGAGGGCAGAGTGGGGGGTGACACACAAGACATCCATAACATGAATAAGCATTTCAGACCTTTCAAGTGATGTGTCACACGACTGGTATTGTAAAGAAATTAAAAATGTGGCCCCCCTGATTGGGCAGAGTTGGGGGTGACACACAAGACATCCATAATATGAATAAGCAGTTGCAGACCTTTCAACTGATGTGTCACACGACTGGTGTTGTAAATAAATTAAAAATTTGCCCCCTCTGGGTGGGGTGAGACACAAGACATCCATAATATGAATAAGCAGTTGCAGACCTTTCAAATGATGTGTCACACGACTGGTGTTGTAAAAAAATTAAAAATGCGCCCCCCCTGGAGGGCAGAGGGGGGGTGACACACAAGACATCCATAGTATGAATAAGCAGTTGCAGACCTTTCAAATGATGTGTCACAAGACTGGTGTTGTAAAGAAATTAAAAATGTGCCCCCCTGGGGGGGGGCAGAGTGGGGGGTGAGACACAAGACATCCATAATATGAATAAGCAGTTGCAGACCTTTCAACTGATGTGTCACACGACTGGTGTTGTAAATAAATTAAAAATTTGCCCCCTCTGGGTGGGGTGAGACACAAGACATCCATAATATGAATAAGCAGTTGCAGACCTTTCAAATGATGTGTCACACGACTGGTGTTGTAAAAAAATTAAAAATGCGCCCCCCCTGGAGGGCAGAGGGGGGGTGACACACAAGACATCCATAGTATGAATAAGCAGTTGCAGACCTTTCAAATGATGTGTCACAAGACTGGTGTTGTAAAGAAATTAAAAATGTGCCCCCCTGGGGGGGCAGAGTGGGGGGTGAGACACAAGACATCCATAATATGAATAAGCAGTTGCAGACCTTTCAAATGATGTGTCACACGACTGGTGTTGTAAAGAAATAAAAAATGTGCCCCCCCCTGGGGGGCAGAGTGGGGGGTGACACACAAGACATCCATAATATGAATAAGCAGTTGCAGACTTTTCAAGTGATGTGTCACACGACTGGTATTGTAAAGAAATTAAAAATGTGCCCCCCCTGGGGGGCAGAGTTGGGGATGACACACAAGACATCCATAATATGAATTAGCAATTGCAGATCTTTCAAATGATGTGTCACACGACTGGGGTTGTAAAGATATTAAAAATGTGCCCCCCCCTCCTGGCGGCAGAGCGGAGGAAGATACACAAGACATCCATAATAGGAAAAGGCAGTTTTAGACCTGAAATCGGTAAAATCGGGCTTCATAACTTACTACAAGTCTAATCTCAATTAATACTTTGGACACTATCTGGAAAAATGCGATTCCGATTGACGCATAAAAATCAAATCATGATAATTTTTCTGTAAAATATTGAATTTTCTATTTGGCGGTAATTTGGCGGATATACTAATATATGTATGGCAAACCTTCTTCTATATTTTGATTGGATGTTCATTTTACAGCTGAAATCGCAAAAAATTATCGGGAATGCTATTTTTCGCTAGTGCTGCCATCTATATTTTACATACGAACTACCGTTGCGGAAATTATCGTTACGAAATCGGATTTTTGCAAGCAAAGAATGAAGGAAATTTTGATAGCTCCACTTAAATTAAGAATTTAAAGAAAAAATAGATATTGCATCGAAATTTCGAGGATTGCAGCCAATTAAAAACACTTTGATGAGTCGTGAAAGTTGAAAAAATGTTTCTTGGTACATTTTAATGCGAATGCAAGTGTCACAAACTCTCCGGTTAAAAAGTACCAAAAGTCAAACTTTGACAATTTTTTGCGCCTAAAGTATTGATTTTAAAAGAAAAATAAAGAATGAGTCCAATTATAGAGAAACAAAATTACCATCTCAAATTTTTTGAAGCATATGAAAGCAAAAACTTTTTTGTTTAAGTGTCACAAAGTAGAGCCCAAAACGCCTTAAGTTGCTTTTAAACAACTAGCATTGATTTTTACATAACAGGTAAAAATCACTTTCACAATGTTACCTTTAAATGATATTTTAAAGATGAAACTTAATTTTGGGCATTTATTTTTTAAATCATGCAGATTCATTTTATTACAGGTTTTTGGATAAGATCCCGTTAATCCACGTATGGACATGAACTAAAACAACTGGTAGTGGACTGTAGAAATAAACTGGCATTACCGCGGCCTTGATAGTCGGCTATACATGCAGTGGCGTATCTACGTTTTTAGGCGCCCGAGACAGGAAGAAATATCCCCCCCCCCCCAATCACTAAATAAAAAAATAACCACGTTGTTTTTTCTCGGGTCGGAAAAAAAGGTCTTTTTTGGTAAGGAGAAAAAGGCAGCTTCGCTCTTCTTTGTTTTTAAGGATTCAGCTACTTTTACTCAAATACATGAAATTAAAATGCATGAAACCCAATTAATTGATAATTTCTAGTTTTCGTCAATAATGAATGTGAATGAGTTCAAAAACACAGTGGAGCGTTCATGAACATGACAACTGTTTTAAATCTATAGGAGTAGTAACATTGAAAAAAAAAATTCAAAACAGTACGTTTGCTAAAATTCCTGAAATTCGTCCAAATATGGAAAAAAAAAATGGCTTCAAAACGGCAACCCCCAAGAATTTCAAATTGTTATGCTCATCTATTGTTTTAGATAGAGGGGAAATCAAAAGATGGTCCTGAATACTTCGATCAAGACGTAACGATTATGCAAAAAATAAATTCGCATTTATATATATATATATTCGTTTGAAATCTTTAAAGGACTGTGCCATTTTAAAACAGAATGGCGGATCAAGATGTCCAATGAATTTGGTCAAGAAGTTAATAAACCTTTGACATATGCTTAATTACATCCAAATCGGTTTATAAATACGAGCGCAGTCACATGACAATGATCAGATATCTGTAGAGAAAGCTACTATATATATATGAAAGAGAGAGAGACAGAGACGGCCCTTGACCTCATGTCAATCAAGAGCTAATTAATCAATTAAACCAAATGATCTGATCCTCCCAAATTTATACCTTCGCCCCCTTCTGGAAAATATTGCAAGTCCCAACATATTAGCGAGTAAACGCATTAAATAGATTAGATTTTGCCATTTGATAATGCCTGCAAGACGTAAGACCATGTAGATCCCGAAATTGATGCAAATGGTCCGTGAGACTTCTGATCGAACTCGCGGAGATGTTTGTAAGTTGCAGCGACGAAATAAACTACTTCCAACTACAAAGATGTTCACGAGTCATAATCTTTTCTCCTATTAAAATCCCAGTTATCCCTTAGGATACTACAGATATAGCTTTCTCTAATTCATATGGGCTGAATTTAAGAATATATCAAATATATTTAGGTTTTAAAATGACGAGAACAGACATTTGCACTAGTCTCACTGGGAAAACTGAAAAGTCCTATTTTGTTTTATATGATTTAAGCAGAGAAAATTAGGGAATAGGTCGCCCAGATTTTATTATTTGGCTTTTCTAATGCCTACTTGACGAAAAAATGGAATTTTCAATAAAAAATAAATAATTTATTTACTTGTTCTTCCAGCCAAATCCACTTTGTATTGGTCCTCAAAAGCCCCAATACACGAAAATAATCATATGGAATGATAAAAACACAAAAATCAGCGAGAAAAGTGATCTATGTGTGTGTATGTATGAAGTGATTGATAAAAATATCTATCGCAGACGCAAGTCTGAAAATTTGGGTGGAGGTAGCCCAAGGCAGATACTAATGCACACAAGACTCATACTTTTTTTTTTCGTTATGATTAGCCCAGAATATTAATGAAATGCTTATCAAAAATATGATTTTTGCATAAAATGACAAAATCGTGCACATCGGAAACTGATTCCAGAACCAAAATGAAAGAAATAATGAATCTTTACTAATCAGTCAAAATTAAGAAACGTAATTTAGATATCGATTTAAAAATTTCAGAGCTTATGTAGAAAAATATTTCAAACCAATGAAATAAAATTTCTGAAAATCGGTCGATATTTGTTTTTAAATTTTTTCAAAAATCTGAGGGCAAGAGTACAAAAGTTTGGAGAAAGAACAATACAGGGATGAACTTTCGTTAAAAACCGAACTAAAAAGATATATTTTTCTGGCCAACCCTTTCATTTAATTTCCGAAAATCAATCAGTCAAATGCTGAAAACATAATTTAAAAGCATTTTATTAATTTAATCAAAGATTATCAGCGTGTTCTGGGGCAACAGTCCCATGAAATCAGTTAAGAGTTTATCCACATGGAATTCCCCCCCCCCCCTTTACACTGTTAAAAATTTTCTGCATTATGTTGCAACGGCACTCCGCCGCTTGTATAGAAAACGGTTACTTGACTGTATTATAAAGCATTCTCATTGGTCGGAATAGAGACGTTATATACAAGCGGCGGAGGGAGGGCGTATGCAGCAAAATGAAGCAAATTTTTAACAGTTTATATGCATTTAAAAGTATATTTTCTAAAATATAGACTTAATTTTACCACTATTATTGAAAATTAACGACGCATTCTTTTCTTGCATTTAATGGGCCAGATTTCAACGGAAATTGAATCATTCAACTTAACTTCAATTTTTATGTATTTTTTAGCTCTACTTTCATGTGTAGAGTGAGCATCCTTATCTCAGGTTCTATAAACCCAATTTTAACAGGGTTTTGTATATTTAATTTGGTTTTCTTCTTGATTTCAACTTGGATTCAACTTGGTTTGATTGTTCTACAGTTTTTCGTTCTACCTTCTTCTGCCAAGGGGTACTTTTATCTGATGTTTCATGTACCAGATTTCTGTGCAATTTTTCCTTTCAACTCATCTTGCGATTCAAATTTTCCGGCGCGTGTGCATCACGAATGCTATACGGAGAGTAGGCATTGAGCTCACACTCAGAGGTGCGTGCGTGCGTGCTCGGTTTATGCTGCCGACATAGGCGTAACTAGCGGGGGGGCTGGGCCCACCCCAGACATCCCAGTGCCCCCCCCCCCCTAGAATTTTAAACTCTTATGGTAATGTTAGAACGAAAAAATTTTATTTTTTCGAGAGATTACACATGCCTCAGAGTGGGACGCTAAACAAGCTATTTTTTACATTTGTCTTAAGTCTATATTTTTCAGATTTAGTCTCTTTTCACGCATTTTTACAATTATTTCTTATCATCGATCGCCCCAACAGCACATGGTAACAGTATCAGCTTTTAACGAAAACCGGTCACTCATTTTGAATGAGGACGCCATTCATTTATACTATTGGAAATTAGCGGAAGGCTAAAAGGAATGGTCATTTCCTGTCACTGTCTCGGGTTTTTCAATACTGCACCATTGGGGAGTCTTAATTACTTACATCTGTTTCTTGCTCTTTTTTTGGAAACGGAACTGCACTTTCTCGAAGACCAGGAAAAACACAAAAACGCATTCTCGTATGCTTTGAAGGTTAGACTTAATTCCACAAACATTTTGTTGTAAGTTGCTTTAGTGCTAAGGTATTAGTTTCTTTTATTGAGCGTTCCGCTATGACTGACATTAAATCCTCTTCAGAGAAGAAAATTATGAAAAAGATGGATATATGAGTTCATTTTTTTAAATCTTCGAATTCCTTCAAGCATTCATTAAATCCAGGTATGTTTGGAAAGTTTATAATTCATTTGTATTTATGTTTCTGGAAAGATATTAACTTAAACGTTACAGTTTTCGTATATTATCCTTTTGTTAAGTTTGTTCTCAAATCCACAGGGACTACTTTCAAACAATTTTTAGGTGCGGTAGTAATTATGTAAATACAGAGCACCTATAGTTGTCGTTCAGTCTATTTGTCCGTCCGTATATAACAACGTAAAAACTACCCGACCGAATCATTTGAAATTTAAAATGTATAATTAGTACATAATTTTTTCGAGTCATTTCAAATTTTATGAAAATCGGATGCATAGATCAATTACAGGGACAATCAAAAGTATTCCGTTACATTACGGTCAATGGGGGAAAAAAATTCAAATGCATTTTAATCGTTTGAAATTTAAAATATATAATTACTACATAATTATATCGAGTCATTTCAAATTTTATGAAAATCGGATTGATAGATTAATTACAGGTACAATCAAAAGTATTCCGTTACTTTACGGTCAATGGGGAAAAGTTTCGAATGCATTTTAATGATGATACACTGATTCAAACATAATAAAATCGCTATGCATCTATGAAATACATATTATAATATACATTTTGCATAATCTGTGGTACAAAGAACATTTGTTATTGATTTACAAGGTCAGACAAAAGCATTATATTACATAATGGTATAGGGAGAACATTGTTTGGTGCGCATTTTAATTGTAATTAACTATTTAAAATTTTATGAGATTGATATATGTTGCTGGAGAATATTACAAGTTATTTTCTGTATAAAAGAAAGCAGATAGTATTTACAGGGACACACAAAAGATTTTGGCTTCTGTACTGTATCCAAAATATACTGTGTACTATTATATCAAGATCTGAATAATTTTAAGTGAATCCATAATTATATATATAAGTAGCACCTATATTCGTCGTTCAGTCTGTCAGTCCATTTGTCCGTCCGTTTTTACAATCTATGCAAAAAAAAAAAAAAAAAAAAAAAAATTATTAATTTACAGGGCCACTCAAAAATATTCCCCTACATAATGGTGTACGTGGATATATTGTTTGGGACTTGTTTTAACTATATTCAAGTATTTCACATTTTATGAATATGGTATACGCTACTGAGGTGTAATGCAAGTTGTATGTCCATGTATATTTACAGGAACACAAAAAAAATTGACCACTATACTATATCCGAAGTACTGTTACTATAACAGCAAGATCTGCATAATTTTAAAACTTCCTTATCGTACGAACGCACCTCATTTGCTACGCTTCACGAGCAATTTCCAACTTGTTTTATTAATTCTTATTTATTCTTAAATCAAAAAGGGCAACTTTGTGACACATGCTTTAATTTATTTTTGTTCGGAAATGCGTTAAAATAGCATGTGTTATTCAGAAACTGTCTAACTGCACTTAATTTTCTGTTTTTGAAAAAACACAACACATCTTTCATAACAAGCCTTCAAAGTTGACGTTTTTGAACACATTTCCCAACGAAAGCAGAAAAACCGGTCGAAAAGCAGGAGAAAGACGGGTGATCATGTGATCGAAATAGCTTAGAACTGGATAGATAATTTAACTATCATAAAATGGAAAAATAAGTTCGATTCGAAATCGCTTCCATTGTCAAGCATTCTAATTTTACATATTTCCGTTGAACAAAGAGTCTGTAAATTGTCAAAACATTTTGCGATTGTTGAGCGGAGCAGTTGAGAACACCCATAAAAAACGCACGAAATAGACAAGTGGGTAAACGGAAAAAAAAGTGACCGGAAAAAAAAGTTATCGGAAGAAAATGACATAAACTATAAAAGCGGAAAAAAGTGACCCAGAAAAAAAGTTACCGGAAAAAAAGTTACAAGAAATTGATTTTGGGGATTCATTGGTTAAATATATAGGGAGGATCGAAGGGAGGCTCTTAATTTAGGTAAATGTGTTTTTCATGCTGAATTAACTGTTTTGGTTCCCACCCCCCCACCCATCCGCCCTTAATTAGATAAAAGGGGTTTTATGCATAATTATACAACGTGTCTCATTTTTGGGGTATAGGTTCTTTCTGATAAGGGTTATATATAGTATTTAATGCCTGAAGAGTTTTAAGAGTTTAATGGTTAAGAAAAAAGGGGACGGGGGAAACCTGTTTTAAATTAAATTAATAGTTTTTTACGCAGAGTTATCCGATTTGTTTGGAATTTTAGATTTTTAGACCCTTAAATTAGATTAATCGGTCTTTAACCAGAATTATCCGATGTATTTCAAATTTTAAATATAGGTTCTTTCTGATAAGGTAAATTGCTGAATAGTTTTAAGGGTTTAATGGCTAAATATAAAGGGGGAGGATAATACCTCTTAAGTTAAATAAATGCCTTTTTAAGCAGAATAATTCGATTTACGTCGAATTTTAGACATAGGTTCATTATGATAAGAGGTACCTCTGATTAGTTATGGAGTTCTTTTTCTTATTAAAAAGAAGAGGGGGCAAGCAATTATTTCCCCCTCAAATTAGATAAGTCGGTTTTTATTCAGAATTATCCGATGTATTTCAAATTTTAAATATAGGTTCTTTCTGATAAGGTAAATCCCTGAATATTTTCAAAGGTTTAATGGCTAAGTATAGAGGAAGAAACAGAGGATAACCCCCCTTAAATTAAATAAATGGCTTTTTACGCAGAATTATCCGATTTGCTTCAAATTTTGGATGTACGTTCATTATGCTAAGGTGTATCACTAATTTGTTATGAGATTCTTTTGCTAGTATAGATGGGGGAACAGGCGATTATTGAAAGAAGCTTGCTTTCCCCATTTGACGGAGGCGGATGTCCGATATATATCGCGGGCGGCTAATATCTTAAGAAATTTGACGATCAAGGGATTTCTCGGTAAAGGTTTACCGCAAAAATGCCCAAGTAAAATAAAAAAGCGAGTTGAATGCAACTGAACGCAAATAACAAATAAAAATAAATTTTCTTTATTTTTTAATTTAATGATTGGAAACAATTATGCCAGAAAACGTAACACATTTTACTTTTTTCCTTATAATTATAAATTACAATTCATTTTGCATTTAAAACTGGTTTATTTATTTTATTTTATTTTTTTACTTGTGAAAAAGTAATATGCTAAGTCATTTGTTGTAATTGTCATTTTAATTTACGCCGAATGTTTATCATTTAAAACTGGATTTTTACTAATTAATATCCCATATTACATATCACAAAATATAATATAAAACATTTAAAAAATATATGTTAGACAATTTTAATGTACAAACTATGTTGTATGTCACGAACGTATGAATTAGTGAATTCATTAATTTGTAGTAATAATAATAGTTTTTTATTACTAGCTTATGATAGCAATTAGAAAGTTAATTGTTTAAAAACCTGTAGTTCTTAAAAGATCTTCAGGGTTTGAACGCTTAAAAAATTAAAAAACAAATTTAAATTTAAAAAAAAACAGGATTTTAATAAAAACAGGATACTTTTTTTTCTTTGTTAGGATATTTATAGAATACTGAAAAATGCTATGCAGAAACATAAACCACAGTTTTAAATTCAAACAGCTATTGAGGATATATTAAAAAACCCTTAAAAATATTCAGGGATTCTTTTTATGAGAAAGAACCTATATCCAAAATTTGAAATACATCGGATAATTGTGCATAAAAAACTATTTATCTAATTTAAGGCGGGGGGGGGGAATAATCGTCCGCCCTCCCACTTTTTAATTAGCAAAAGAACCCCATAACTAATCAGGGATACTCCTTATCATAATGAACCTACATTCAATTTTTTAAGCAAATAGGATAATTCTGCGTAAAAAGCCATTTATTTAATTTAAGAGAGGTTATCCCCCGTTCCCCCTCTATACTTTACCATTAAACTCCCAAAATTCTTCAGGCATTAAATACTGCGACGACGTACTAACAACTTTTAATCATGGCAGAAGATAGATAGCGAAGTCTTATTGTGAAAAGGTATGCAGAAATGAAATTATCTTCATTCAAAAGCTGAAAAGAATAGCTGCAATTGACCTCAAGGAGCATGTCTAGAAAAGGATTTCACTGGTCTAGTGGCAATGATCTGAGGGGATTATTAAGCGTAGAGAGGGAAGGAAGATAGTTGGAAGAGAGACATATGCTGGTAATGTACTAGAGAGTACATAGATGAAAGGTGGCTTAGACGTGGTAAGCGAAATGTAATATTGGAGTGTGGCTCCTATGTAGTTGTAATGCGTTTTATTTATTTTTTTATTAATTGATCTATAGTTCTAAAGAGCTTGAGGAACAAAAAAATGTGTTATTGATGAACTTAACAAATAAACCAACTGAATAAAGAGAAGCTGAAGACACCATACTACAATACTATATATAAGCCTTATCAGAAAGAATCTATATCCAAAATTTGACACACGTTGAAAAATTTTACTTAAGGTTCTTCTCAACTGCTCCGCTCAACAAGTGTAAAACGTTTTAACACATTTACAAATTAATTTTTTAATACAAAGATATAAAATTGGAATGCCTGATTATGGAAGCGATTTCAAATCGAACTTAGTTTTCCATTTTATGATCATTAAATTACCTATCGAGTTCTAAGCTATTTCGAATGCGTGATCACTCCTTTTTCTCCTGCTTTTCGACCGGTTTTTCAGCTTTAATTGGAAAATGTGCTCAAAAACGTCCACTTTGAAGGCTTGTTATGAAAGATCTACCTGTGTTTTTAAAAAAACAGAAATTGAGTGCAATTAGACAGTTTCTGAATGACAACACCTGCTATTTTTATGTATTTCCAAACAAAAATAAATTAAAGCATGTGTCACAACACTTTTTAATTGAAGAACACCCTTAAAAACTCATTCATCTTATTTAGGACGGAGGGGGGGGGGGGTAATCATCCGTTCCCAAAACTAATCAAACCAGCGTCTTTTCAGTATGAACGTATATCCAAAAATTGAACCAAAACAGTTAATTTAGCATGAAAAACCTGTTTACCTAAATTAAGAGCCTCCCCCCGACCCCCTTGCATACTTAACCAATAAATCCCCAAAATCAATTCCTTGTCACTCTTTTTTTCCTTGACCCTTTTTTCCGGTAACATTTTTCCTGTGTCACTTTTTTTTTCGCTTTTTTAGTCTATGTCATTTTTTCCGCTAACTTTTTTTCGGTCACTTTTTTTCCTAGATTCAAGACTAAAAAGTTATGTAAGTGAGAAACGTACTTCATTCTTTGATAAGATCTTTCCGAAGACGATTCTCACATCACAGTGGATGATTTGAAACGAATTTACGATGTGGTAGCGACAAAAAGGAGGAAAGATGGTTGTCATGCGATCAAAATTGCTTATAACTCATTAACTAACTTATTTATTTATTAAAAAAATGGCGACTCTGTTATTTATAAGCAACTTTATCCACCCTCCCCCACGGGGAGCCGAATTCTAGCTGCGCCACTGCATTAAAAAAAATTTCTCCCTCTCTCCTAGGGTCCTAGGTACTGTTTTGAATCGAAAACTTGATGTATAAAGCCGCTATCAGATTCACCAACATCTCGAAAGATTTTTGAGCCAACACTTGATTTCCTCTAACTTTTCGCGAAATATCCCCACAACACCCAGTGTGATAGCAAACAGCAATGTCTCCCAACTTTTTTCTGCAGTTCCAAAATAGTCTCCGCTAACCCCGACTTTTCATGAAACATCGAGCATTTCAAAAAATCTGAGATAAGCGATTGATAGGAACAGGCGATAAATATTAACGGCTGGTACTAGTAGTACTGGTTTTTCTACTATTCCTCCAACTTTTTCGAAAATAATTGTATCCTTTTTCTCTCTTTGAACTGGAAAAAGTTGGGGTTAAAATCGGCTTAAAAGTTTGTTGCTCGTAAAGTTTGTGAATCTGATAGCAGCTAAAGACAGAAGAAAGTTTCATCCAATTAGTTTCTTTGATAGATTATACGTTTTCAGGAATGTATTAACAAGTGAGCTTTCCTTTGAGTATTATCAGTTCTAACAAAACTATTTTTACTTTCTTCTATCTTTACGGAAGAAAATATTGGATTCGTGAAAATTTTCGAATTCCGACTTTTGACGGATTTACCCGTTTTAGGGATCAGAGATCCCTAGTTTTTAATAAGAACAAGTTTTTACAAAAGGTCTGTCTGTGTATATGTGAATCTGTGTGTCTATATGTGACATAAATTTTGTGGACGCTCTATCTCAAGAACTAATGCACGGAATGTAATAAAAATTTATATTCAGGTAGTCCCTAATACAAATTGATACTGATTAATTTTTGTTGCAAATCAGTCAACAGATGGCGCTTCTACGTTGTTTTTTTACGATTAACGTAACAGCTATATCTGAAGAACTAAGGCACGGATATCAACCAAACTTCAGAATCAGTCAGTACTTAACATGAATTGATATTGTATTCGTTTATGTGTAAATCTCTCAACAGATGGCGCTAGTATGCTGCATTTTTCAAGATTTTTGCAATAGCTCTATCTCAAGACAGGGTTCTCGGCAAAACATGACGGGCAAATTCCCTGATTTTCCATGACCAAATCTCGAAAAATTCCATGACTTTCCCTGACTAAAATTCAAAAATGTCTTTAACCAAATGGAATTACGATAAAATTTGTTACTTATTTTCACAATCCTTTGTCAAAACTAATGCATTTTTTTCCTTAAGTTGTTTTTCAATTTTCTAGTATTTTCTTTTGCGACTTTTTGATGAATTTTGAGATTTTTCCGGAGACTACTTGATGACTTTTGCGTCATTTTTTATTTTTTCTCAAGAATTTTCCATGACTTTTTAGAAAATCTTCGTAAATTCCCTTACTTTTCAGATGTATTTTGAAATTTCCATGACTTTCTCTGACTACTTTGAAATTCCATGACTTTCCAGATTTTCCCTGACTTTCCATGACGCTGGGAACCCTGCAAGAACTATCGTACTGAATTTAATTAAAAATTATAATCAGGTACACTGTAAAAAAAAATTGGGAAACTTACAAAAATTTTTCTAGTAGAATTGTATTCCAAGAACTTTTTATGTAACGGGAACAATAAAAATTCATGTAACAGATACAGATTTGCACTTTGAATCAAACAAATTTTAAGGTTACTAAGAATTTTTTTGGGAAATCGTATTCCAAGAACTTTTTAAGTGACGATAACGAGCATTATAGATAAAATTTTAGTAAAGTTACCAAAATTTTAGTAAATTCTTTTGTAAAGTTACAGATGGTTTTAGTTTTGCTTACAAGTTTTGTAGATTGACATCATTTTCTTGTACAGTGTACACATAAAATTTTAGTAAGCATAAGAGATTTCGGTTAATTTAGATTACTAAGGTTACAGATTTTTTTTACAGTGTAGCTCTTGATTAGATTGATACTGATTAGTTTTTGGTGCAAATCGCTCGACAGGTGCGCTGCTATGGTGCATTTTTTACGATTTACGCAACAGCTATATATTCATAATTAATACACGCTTTTCCATTAAACTTCAGATTCAGTTAGTCCTCAACATGAATCGATGTTGTTTGCATTTTTGTGTAAACTGATCAACAAGTGGAACTGCTGTGTTGCATTTTTCACGATTTGTGCAATAGCTCTATCTCAGGTTCTTAGGTGTACGAATTTTCATCAAACTTTAGATTCAGTAAATCCGTGAAATAAACTAGTTTTGTTCATGTTTTGTTGTTAGTCTCCCAATATGTGGCCCTGCTATGCTGAATTTTCTCAATACCTGCAATAGCTCTATTTCAAGAACTAATCAGCGAACTTCACTAAACTTCAGATTCAGGTATAGCTTGATAAATATTGTTGCTGTTTATGTTTTGGTATAAATCGCCCAACAGGTGGCGCTTTTATGTTGCATTTTTTTCAAATTTCCGCAATAGTCTTATTTTAAGAACTAATGCAAGGAATTTCATGTCTTTAAAATCTTCACAATGATTATAAATTGCCATTTAATTTTGGCACTGAGATAGATAATTTTGACGCATTAAGGATGTATTCGAAAAAATGTTTTTTTCTCTCTCAGCAGCTCAAAATTTTCCTATACATTTTCAGATTCCTTTTTAAAAGTAAAAACATGAAACTTGATGAGATAATTTTTGAAGATATGTTATAAGATACCATATGACTTCATTTTTCTCTGAATTCAGTAGAATTTGATATATCGACTATTACTTTCTCTGCATGACCATTTTTGTCGTTCCCAGATCTCCCACTTTGGAGAATTCGGTTCAAAAGACGAACTTTGAAGGCATTTTTTGTAACATTTTCTGCATTTATCAAAAAATCGCAGTCATGGCTCCTAATATAGTTTCTAAATAAGAGAATTTCCCAGTTTAATGCATGGTGCGTTTGAGAGCAAAAGTGAATCTTAAAATAAATTAGAAAAATAAAGTTTTCGGATTGCCACATCCGACTAGTTACTAATACTATTATTGTTTGGAAATTATGAAACAGTTTACTATAAAACAACATTGTTACTCTTATATTGTTTTCCAAACAATAGTAGTTTTTACAATTATTGTTTAAAAAATATCAAATAGATGGGGCTGTGCCCCCCCCCCCCCTAGAAAAATTCTCTAGTTACGCCTATGAGACAGTGGGGACCCATCTTGATATTCATTTTGTGGTATTCTTTTTTTTTTATGAAAAACTGTTTTAATCATTTGCGGTTCGTTTTGAAAAATCAATGTGCTGTTCAGCACATCACCTACAGGCCTTTTGATTTATAAACTGACGGCTAGACAGTTAGAAACCTCTATCAGTGATTGATAATTATGTATCTTTCTATCCCTCTCTCCCCACCTTTTCCAAATTTCTTTAAAACATTCACTCAGACATACACGCTCAAGTAAAAAGGTCAAAAATTTGTATTTATTGTCAAACACACGTAAAATAATTTTGGTTTAAAGCACCTCTCAATTTGGCCAGCCAAACATTTTGCGTCTCAATTGAGGTACATAATTATATTAGGTATCAAGTGTGTTTAGCCATCCCTAAGAACACTAACAGGAGCTTTTTCTTTCTTCATTAACTGAATGTAACAAAATATCGTACTGAAGGAAACATTCACACACACATAAATAAATAAAATAAAATAAACAGTTTTTATTTATTGTCAAAATATGTGATAATTTCGGTTTAAACCTCTATCCATTTGGCGTCCCTTGGTCTCGGCGCCCGGGGTGGTCGCTCCACTTACACCCTAGCTACTCCATTGTGTGCATACTAGTTAGTAAATTAAAGCAAATGTATGTAAATTTTAAATAAAAAATGTAATTTAATTCTCTTTAAGCGCTTATTTATACAGTAATTTCATTCTCCACGAATAATGAGCAAGTTGAAGTAGTATAACTCGAATTTATATAGTGAACTATAAGCTGATAATTAAATTCTAAAAATAAATTTTAAATGATATTTATACAATATTTTTAAAAATAAAGTTCATACATTCAAACTTTAAACAAAACAAAGCATTATTATTATTTATCATTGTTATATTTTTAGTACAATGTAGACTTTTAATTACACTTTCAATAAACACTACCACAAATCGAAAAATAAACTCATAACAATGTACAGTAGACTCCCTCAAATCCGCAAAGCTTGGGACCAGGGGTTGTGTGGATTTTAGTATTTTGCGGATTTCTGGTCATTGATTTGTTTACATTTTTGAAACATTAATTTGATTGGTAGTTAAGCATTATAATGAATGCATATAATAAATTAAAATATTAAAATAATTAAGTAAAGTAGTTAAATAAATAGTTAAAAAGCAAGTAATTATTACAAAAAAAAGTTAAGTAAAATAAAATTTTAGAAAAATATTAAAGTAAATAATTAAGATACAATACTAAATATAAATAATGATGAGGAAAAATCAATCTTTTTTTATAAAGAAAAATATTTGCCTTTGTTAATAAACAAAACAAGCTTGATTAATTTAAAAATATTCATTTTATACAGCAAAAATACTGCTCCTCGAATTACAAACACTACCAAACAAATGGTCATTAAAAGTTATATTACTCTGTGACTACGATACAATTATGATTATTTCGATTAAATATTGATCATCGTAATTAGTAAACTGGATATAAATCCCAAATTTGTTTCGTAACTAGTAGAAATACGAAGATAGTAATAGAACCATAAAATAATAATTTTATAATGCAAAAAATATTCTGCCACGCGAATTAGAAACATTACCAAACGGCCATTGAAATTTATACTACGCTTCAACTACGATACGATAATGATTATTTCGATTAAATATCGATAATCGTACGTCTAAGAAACATTATTTAACACTGCAGAATTTAAATTGAAAGACATTAAAAGAAAAGGAAGAAGTTGTAAATGATTTAAAAATAGATATTTTTATAGAATTTTTTGTATTGCGTTAACTGCTGGCTTCAGAGCCATCTTTAATTTCATTGTTTACATCTGAAAAAAAAATGCGCGGATTTCTGGCGTTCGCAGATTTTAGGGCAGCGGGTTTAAGGAAGTCTATAGTATTTCTTCTAATTTTAAGTGCACTGTAAAAAACTGTAATGTCACTAAACTTTTTCTAGGAAACTGGGATTCCTAGAACTTTTTATTTAACAGTAACAGCAAAACTTCATGCAGCCGATTGTGTTAAATGAAGTTTTGCTGTTACCATTACATAAAATGTTTAAAAAATCTCAGTTTCCTAGAAAAAATTTAAAAACTTTAAAGATTTTTTTTTTTTTTTTTTTTTTTTTTTTTTTTACCATGTAAATAGATATGTAAATCAATAATCAGCCTTAATTTAAAATCACTAAAACATCAGATACATTACAATTAAATTAAATTTTTAGTTTGGTTTTAATTTTAATGTATCGTTATGTTTTAATGTTTGTAAATTAAATATGTTCACTTTCTTATTGTGATATTTAAGAACTCAGACTAGTATGTTTATACAGTCAAATAAATATAATAGATAAAATACAAATATCTAAAGGAGTTAGAAACAGTTTTACTATTTGTGACTGAATCTGAGAGACTCAGAAACAGAGCTACAATTTCTGAAGAGAATAATAATGCACATTATTAAGCCTTTTAAAACTTAAAATTTTATAAACTGATACAAATATTAAGAAAGGAAATCTGCATGCAGCATCGTAGTATAGAGGAAATTTTTTCTATAAGTTGTTATACAATTCTATTTTCATTTTACAGAAATGAAGCAGGTGTTTTAAATATAAACTATTTTCTAAAGAATTTTATTCATGAAGGGGTTACACTTGAACTTAAGAAAGATGCCAGTACACATAACGCATAAAAGCATCGTAGTTGAAGATCATTTATATTCAGTGTTTTAATTATATCCAAGAAGTCATAATTTTGATAAATTAGCGGGATACAGTTAAAAAATCAACAATTAAGGTGGTTCTCAAAAATAAATAAATAAATAAAACTTTTAATTTTTTCGATTCATGCGTTTCTTACAAAATATTTTTCGGTAAGTTCCACTTTTCAAAAGAAGTTATCTTCAATTACACAATATCACAACATCAAAAATGCTCCGATTAAATAAGCCATATTTATTTTTCCTTTATTGCTGGTGCAAAAACAAATTTTGCAAAGAAATATGATGTCCAGCCAGACCTAACATACAGTACAAAGGATTAAATATGCGAAAATTTGTACCCCATTCATGAAGTCATTTTTATACTTAAAAACGTGAAATTAGCAGATATGTCTTCTGGAGAGATTTAGAAGCAAGTAGCGTTTTTCATTATATGATAAATGCATTGCATCTGTAATTATAAGTAATTATTCTTTCATGATAATTTTTTTTGGGTTGCAGAGTTCGGGTATTCTTTTCAAAAAGATCAACTTTAAAAGAATTTTCTGAAAAATCATTTGTCCTGAAAGAATAATGAAGAGGACAATTCGATATTATGGTCTGAGTAAAAGCATCTGCCTATTTTATACGACTAAAAACAAAAATAACTTCGTGGATGTGTCAGAAAGTTACCAGTTTAGATTTGAGAACAGTATTAAAAAGAATTTCGGTGATATATGATAATAATTTGCTTATAACAAAAAGAGTAGCTTTGGTACAAAAAGGAAATGAAGGTGACCTGAATTCCTTTTCTGAAAAAGCTATTATTTATTTTCTATTCGTGTATTTTAGATGAAATACTGAATAAAAACGTAGTTTTCTCATAACTTTACAAAAGATAACTATTTTTGACATAAATAAATTTTCACATGATGAAAAACAACATTTGAAACATTTTTATAATTAAAATTATACCTCTGAGTCTAACCGTTCAGAAATTAAACTATTGATCAACGATAAGAAAGGACACTTTGTATATTCGTGGTACTACATTATTTCTCTCTCATAAAAAAAGAATAACTTTTAAATATCAATATAATTCAACTTTTATCATTTTCAAATATCTGTGCATTTAACATAGATGTATTTGAACATTTACATTGAAATATATACATTTAAATAAAATACCCAATGAATAATATAAAAAGTCCTCATTCATGATGTCGAAATCTAAAAGTAATAAATTATGTTCTTATTACTATCCTCTACTTGAAAACAATTGCAAATGTTTGCTTGTCATTGCAACACCACAGCTAATAATAAAATTCCTTAGTCATTTTATTTATGACACAACTGACGAAATTCGTACACTACTCTATCTTAAACAATACTACTAGGTTGTCCGTAAAATTATACCTATGAATCTAACCGTTCAGAAATTAAACTATTGAAACTATTGATAAGAAGGGACACTTTGTATATTCGTGGTACTACATTAGTTTTCTGTCATAAAAGAAGAATAACTTTTAAATATCAATATAATATAACTTCAATCATTTTGAAATATTTGTACATTTAATATCGCTGTATTTGAACATTTACATTGAAATACATTAGCTAAAATAAACTACCCAATGAATCCGGAATTTACAGACAACTTTTTTAGAAATTATAAAATGCGTAATTAGAGCTTACATTGTAAAAGCAAAATGTTATTAAAATATTCATGGTACCGTTTGCAAGCTTGAAAATAAACACAGTGATGGCACTTTCTGGCACACTGATCCCCGTAGTGGGATCACTGTGTTAGAAAGAATTGAAGCAGGTGAATATTTTCAAAAATGAAGGCTTCTGGTTGGTCAATCTGGTTTCACTAACAGCGCAAAATCTACCACGAACCAGGCCGAATTCTATTATCTACGAAAACAGAAGGTCGACATTGATACCAAACAATATCGGAAATAGATATCGAAAAGCAGAAAATGAACGTGTATACATCGTGTATTACAGCGCAAGTACCTGTGTAAAATAATATCTGTTCTGCTAAATACACAAAATGCATTTACATGTGAATACACATTAAAGTACATTGTCAAGTGTAGCGATATTATGTTTATATTCAGATTCAAATATTGAACTAGATACAAAATAACTTCAGATATTCTTCAAGTAAGATTCCTCAACATGAAAGTGGAAACATACGGGAATATTTGACTCCTCGGATGAATCTAGATAAAAGAGAATCATGAGGCATCTTGATGAGCATATCATTACAGTCAAGCTTAGTTAACTTCTTTCACTATAATCGAGCTCTTTCAGGCATCTATAGCGAAGTTTTGGAGAAGTAAACGCCTAGGTTTTCAATAGTTTGGAAAAACGCGCCTGTCATGCATATCACGCGCTGAGCAGACAAGGCGACAAAAGCGTATGGCGCGTATGGCAAGAGACAAATTCTAGTGTTCAAAACCGTTTTTTTCTTTGTTAACATGGTGAAATGTATCTTTGACTCGCGCTTTTTTGTCGTTTTTCAGCTCAGTGTGTGATCTGGCTATAAAGACAGTCTAAGCATCGAATGCTGCCAACGTCACATAGAGGCAGTCAGGTTCAGCTTATCCTGTGCAGATATCTGTGGCGTTATCAGATTCCAGTTCAACATTCAAAAAAAAAAATTTATTTCTTATGTCTTTGTTGTTTTTGGGGAATTAGATGGATTTGGAATTTTTATTGAAAAATGTTGCAATTTTTGCTAATATCCTTTTTTTATTATTATTCTGTTTGAAGGGGGTATATTTTAATATGTACTAATATATGGAGTTATTTTGCTGTGCACTGACTCATGGAAGAACCTAGATGTACTGTGATGTGTAAGGGCGCTTTACTGATGGTTTGTCAGCTTTTCGTCACTCACATTCGATGTTCGTAGGTTTCGATGTGGGCCTAAAAGTTGGCTGGATGCGATAACTTTTCGAATTATGGGATCTTTCCAACGTAAAAAAAACCTTGACTGGACAAATTCTCGTCATATACACTAAACTGTTGTAAATCACATGAATACCAACGAACATCGGAAATCTGAGTTGAAAAGCTGAAAATTGTAAACACAGCCTTCGTCTGAGAATGCAAAAATTTTTGTATTCTCTGCCAAAGGCTGTGCGTACAATTTAAAATTTTAAGAATTAAACAATTTAACATCTTTTTAAATATTTTTTGTCATCATTTTAAGCAGTTTACATACAGTGTAATTTTAAGTTTACCTTTTCAAAAGATGAATTTAGTATTCCTGTTATTTATTTAATGATGTTAAATTCAATATATAAAATTTATTATCCACCAAACATGGACTTTTGAGATATTTTTTTCACAAGAGATGAATTGATGAATTAAAATATTTTTGATTTAATTTATGAATATACACATATAAAACAACCAACTTATTGAAGTTGGTCCCTGTCAATCATTCTGCCAAGCCCCTCTGTCAAGTTACGGAAGTACAATTCCGTTTATTGACAGGAATTGCTGAAGAGGAATCTCAACTGTGCTATGTGTTCCATAATTGTTTTAAATTTTAGAATATTTAGCATTTTGCATTATTTGATAAAAATCTATAATTCATAAACAGGGTGAGTCATAATCATCCAAACAATGGGCAATTTCCTTAGGCACAATACTTCCAATAGAAAAGTTTTATAAAAAAGTTGCAAAATTTGATAAGTTGAAACTCCATGGGGGGGGGGGGAGGTGGTCTATCTGAACAAATACGAAAATTAAATTTTAATTCGGCCCCCGTGAGTAAAAATTACAATTAGGAAAACTTTCTTTATCCAATCCTGAATTAAACACAAAAAATTGCACCTACATATCTGCAAAATTCGCAGAGTTACAGCCGTTTATATAATTCATCATGTTTTAAGGGATTAGACACAAATTAAAATGCGCACAATTGAAGAAACAATGTTACTTTAACAGTTCTAGGCAATATGTAAAAATATATATATTATAAGACCTCCAGTCGGCGTTGTGTGGTAGCGGGTCGAAAAATAGCGGCAAGAGGCTTCATCAGATTTCACTAGAATTTATTTAGTTCATTACAAGGAAATCTATTCCACTTATAACAAAATAAAAGATGGGTTCTCCACAACAGATTGAAAAGATTGTTCGTACACCTTTTGAGATAGCTTTACCGCCACTCGTTAATATAATAAAAGTTTATCCGGAGTTGTTCTCCACAAGTCCTTTACCATAGGCATTAGCTGCCTACTCATTTGTTTCCTAGAGTAAGACACCGGTCACTACTCTCTCTGAGTCCGAGGAACCAACTCCTCCGTCTTCACGCTCAGCATCCGAACAGAACAACCCCTTAGAGCATCTCCTCGCTCTATTCATCCCGTTTTCCCTCATCCATCATCCCTCAGGATGATAAGCCTCTTTCTCTCTTGCACAGCGGTCTTCTTTACTGGGGAAATATCTTTCTCCTACTTGTGGAAATCATCGCCATAGCGGTCTCTCTCAACACTTCAAAGGCCCATCTTCCGTGGGGTCTGAAATCGGCGGAACGACCATATGCGTTAGTCGAAGAGTTCACGTTAAGTGCTCTATGGAATTCGGCTAACTTTCTTATGTCTACTTTGAGAGTGGAGAAAGATGTATTTCTCCTTTTGAGAATTCTCCGAGCCTTCCCGACGTGGGGGGTATTTTTGGAAGCGTGGGAATGAAATTCATCACAATATATTGAGTTAGAATTTTGATTGTTTTTTCCTTTTTCTGTGATGGTTAGCCATATAATTTTCAAAAAAAAAATCACGTACTAAAATTTCTCATAAAGCTTATAAAAATTTCAAATGATTAGTATTGTTTTAAATGGGATAATTTAAAATCGTTATAACTCGAAACATTATTCATCGGATCTCATTTTAATTTTATTTTTTTAAAAAGGAATATATAACTATAACTTTAGTTTTGTTTCAGTGGGTTTTTTTTTTCAATATTAATTTTAAAACTATTAAAAATATTTATTTAAAAAAATGATGTAACTTATTTTTTTAAAAAATCATATTTTCAAAAGTAAATATTTTTTCAAATTGCCAAAACAAAATTAATGTTAATTTTTTTGCACTTTTTTTTAACGGTTCTTGACATTTAATAATTTAAATACGAGAAATGGGGGGGGGGATCCCCATCATGCAGAAAAGCACATTTAAAGTTTTAAACTAAGTTTGGATGATAATAAAATGTTTAAATTCTTTTTAAAAATTAAAAGTGAAAAGTAACTATTTTCTATAGCTTAAACTTCCGACTCAATTTAACTTTTGCCTTTATTACCACCTTTCTGTATTGTTTAAATGTCCATCAATTATTAAAAGCAATGCTTTTTCTAAGATATGGATTAAGAGCTTTTTCATAATTTTAGTTCTCAAAACTACAGGCTTTTTATCGTCCCAACGAGACTGTTAAAAATGTTTGTATTCTGGGACTAGGCCTCGGACATTACTTTTTCCGAAGACTTGGCCTTGCCGGGCCTTAGATATTTTTTCAAACCGTACAGGACGACTACCTTCTTCCTACACTGTAAAAAAAAAAGGGTCGATCTACTAAAAAAACTTTAGTGATCCTTGTAATTACTAAAAAATTTTTAGTAATCTTAGTCGGTTACAAAAAAATCTGTAAGAATTACTAGAAAAAAGTTAGCAACGAATAGAGTTAATAGTTTTATATTTTTAATTGCTCTTAATAAAACTCAGTTGGTGTGGCCTTGATAGCATAGTGGTTATAGTAACGGACTCCAGGCTAAAAGGTCCCGGGTTCGAAACTTGCCGCCGCCAAATACGCCCCGAATGTATGTAGTGTCTCGTTAATAAAGGGATTATGAAAATCTTTTCGGAGCTGGTAGGAATGTTTGGTGCTGCCATCTATTGCGGTTTTGCCGAAAATCTTCCGCTTCAGAAGTCTGGATGCAGCTCGAAGGAAGCTCCTGCCCTTCGGACGCACGTAATGGTTATTAAAAATAATTTTGAAGCTATTACTAAAATTTGCTTTGTGGCTCATACTAAAAATTTTTAAGTTAGTTATACAAAAAATTCTTTTGTTCAGCTTACAAAAGAAATGCTTGTTTCACTTGCAAAAAAAATTTTTGTAATGGTTACTAAAAAATTCTGTGGAATACAAATTTACTAAGAAATTTTTAGTAACCTCTTGAATTTTTTTTTTACAGTGTAGGTCTGCGCGAAATAATATTTTCAATCCCAGTCTCGACATAACCTTATTAAAATCATCGTCTCTGACTGACCTAATCCGTAAATAAAATAAGTAAAAGTTGGTTCAGTCAAAAATTTTAAAAACAACGCATATATCTTAAAATCGCTTTTATTTTACAATTTTTTTTATTTTTATTTTTAAGAATCTTAGATTTAAAGGCAAAAAAATTAAAATACAATAAAAACAGTGAAAAAAATCTGCCTATGATGGAATTCTGTTTTAAACGGAAAATGTGTTGCTCCATGCAAAATTAATATAATAATACTTGAGAAAAAATATTTTCCTATACATTTACACCTCAAGTAAGGAAATTGTCTATGACATAATTTTTTTTTTTTTTTTTTTTTTTTTTTTGGGCTATGTGATTCCATCTTAAACGGTTTTACTTTCTAGCATTTTTCAAAGTCTTCAACACATGGAATATCGATTAATGATATTAAAGTATAAATGAAACATTTACACACAAGTAGATTCATTGATAAAATAAATATATCGGAGCCTTTGGAGCTTCTTTAACAATAAAAAGTATAAATATGAAAAACGAAAAGTTATAAGTATTTTTGGTAAAAACTCCTACATATGAAACAATTTTTAACTCGTTTGCTGTCGCTTACGTGAAGATGTGATGATATTTTATGCCGCACTGTAGAAGTCGGTTTTTCCCAGAAGCCGATTTACTTTTTATAACAAAGAATCAGTAAACGATTTTCCCGCGCTAGCACGTGACTGGCTATTGAGACCTCACCCCACATCACGCGCTGGCGCGTGAGTGGCCCCTTAACGTTGGCGCCATATCACGCGCTGGCGCGTGATCGGCAGCGAATGTGTCGGCGAATGATCGGCATATCGAAATAAAAACTATGTAGAAATGATGTAGTATGGCTGAGTCAGACTATGATTTAACATTTTTTTAGGCCGGGCGGGTTATGATTTTAACATTTTCCCGGCGAAGCCAAACTTTTATTAATATGGGTCAGTTCGGGTTCGACCCTAGATATTTCGACTGGTGCAGACCTCTAGTGAAGATGCCACCAGCATATTTTCAAAACAGGTTTAACGTAAAATATATACGCGATGTATAACGATATTTTATGTCCAATACAGAAGCGCTGTCTTAAATCGATTTCTATTAAAGTACAATTTGTGAATTATCCATATCTTGCGTTAAAATTGTGTCAAGAACTCGTTGTTCAGATCAAGGAAAAGTAGTGTAAGTTATGAATTTTACAGAATTTTGGATTTTAATATCTCTGTGGGATTTGTAGGTATCGAGATGAATTTTTGTTGTTGTTGTTATTTATTCAGAAATTGATAGGAAAAAAGTTCCTAATTGGAAATTTTATCCTACAGGGACCATATAAAAATTTGACTTTTGTATTTTCGCAAATAGATCCCCCATGGATTTCTAACATTTCATCAAATTTTGCACTTTATTTATGAAACTTTGCTTTTGAAATTATGTGCCTAGGGGTAGTATTTAAGGAGATAGTTTATTGATTCAATAACTATGACTCACCTTGTACAGTGATGTAAGAAAAAGAAATAGTTAAATTTTTCGACTTTGGGTGAAATTGTCTTTTCAAACGTATTATGCGTTTTACTAATTATTACTAAGAACTTATTTTTAACATTATTAAACTATGAAATTTTAATATAGTAGCTTGAATACGTTGAAAATTGTTTTGTAATCTGCTTAACGCATGATTTTATATTATTGTTGATAATTTCAATGATACTTTTTAAATGGTATTGAAGCCAAAGTGATAAAACTATTTTTATATTATTATAATAGCAAATCACAAAAAAATATAATTTTTAAAAGAAATTTTCTGTGTTATATATTCTATTATTTATCTCTTCACAGCAAGTAAAGAATAGGAATCATAAAAAATTAGTAGAAGAAAATTGGGGCCTCTATTTCACAAGATGGTGCGCGGAGTAGGGGGCGTTGTCAGATGAGGGTGGGGACGTTGTGTTTGGATGATTATGACTCACCCTGTTTATGAATTATAGATTTTTGTCAAATAATGCCAAAATGCTAAACATTCTAAAATTTAAAACAATTATGGAACACATAGCACAGTTGAGATTCCTCTTCAGCAATTCCTGTCAATAAACGGAATTGTACTTCCGATATTTTGTGCAGTCATGTATATGGTTTATAGTACTTATACACATCAAGTACTATGCAATTTGTCTCCAGTTTAAAAAAACGTTATACAACTGAAAAACTCTTCCAGTAATTATCGCTCATAGAGAGAAAGGCGATTTATTTTGTGTGTCCCTGTATATGAAAAATGAATGCTATGCACATCATATCCGATAGTAAGCATTTTATGGAGCACCTTGGAGATACATATCAATTTCAATACGTTTAAAATAGTGTAACATGAAAAAAGAACACTCCAAACAAGTATTTCCATAGGCCGTAATGTAATGTAATACTTTTTAGTCTCCTTGTAAATTATCGATACATGCTATGCATACCATATACATATTCTATATTATACTTCGTATAGTGTACTGTAAATAAATTTCAAAGCGTTTGAAATTATTAAACATCATTAAAAATCACTGGAATGCAGTAAAATTCTTTTGTATGTCCCTGTAACGAAATTATGATTGCTACACTGTCCATTTTTCAATACCAAACATGTGATAATGAATATCAATAACATTTTCCAATTCCACGACAATGCAACTATACTGACACCAAAAACAATTTTGACCAACTGGAATTGGTAAATCACCTACCGTGCATTAGTCGGTTCATTATCAACAGTTATTTGTTTCAATAAACACTTATTCAAAATCAATGAAATGTTGTATTTTATCATTGTATTAAAATTTTAAAAGTTTGATTCAGTTTCAATGTATAATTTACCTCTGATGGTAAGAAAATTACTGAAGATTAGAGTCTTTCAATGTCATTAAAACGGTATTCCCCCAACCACCTTTTTTTTTTTTTTTTTTTTTTTTTTTTTCCATTTGGATTTGATAATGCAGCATTAATTCGGACACATTTTTTTTCTACAGTATATATTTCAACTTATTCTTTCTTCTTTCTTTATTTTTTGTTTTGTTAGTTTTTATCTTTGTGACTGTTCCGCGTCGCTGCTCACAAAATCACTCCTGCTAAGGATAGTTATCGAATATAAATCGTTGGCATTTTAAAAAAAGTTTTTTTTTTTTTTTGCCTTTTTTTCCCCCACTACATAGACTCAAATGCATGCATGGTGTTCAGGCTAAAATTGACATGTTTTTGAATAGCATAAAATGAAGGGTTGTCGTGAATTATGTGACGTATTCCGCATATGTTTATACTGTTTGGTGTGATATACACTCTTTATGTAAAAAAAAAAAAAAAAAAATTAATTAATAAAATAACGGGAAAGAAAGAGTGAAAGTTACTAAAATATTGGAAAATATTAACCTGAATCATCAGGCATTATCATCAGCATTTTCCAGATGCATATACTAGATTTCGAAAATTGAGGAGGCTTCTTCAATTAAAATATCTCTGCATTGTTAAGGAAATCTTTATGTCGATTACGTATTTTTCAATAAAAATTTCTTTTTCACTTTTCATGTATGTAAGCTAATTTTTATCTTAGATATTCTAAAATGGATGAAACATTTTATAACACATTCTTCTGTCAAATATTCCATTTGATTTATTTTATTAGTATATAAATAAATCCTTTTTTGGACTTCAGGTATATCAGAAATATTTTATGGCATTATTAAAATTCCTACTGCTATACATAATCTGAATATGAAATGTTTTGTTTATTTTATTTACTTATATTTCAAACGAAAAAAATCTTATTTTTAAAATTTGTTGTATTCCAAAATTAAAAGTAATTATCCACTAAGAAATATTGAACAAATGAATATGGATTGAAAACTAAATAAAACAAGTAAGAAAAATCATGCGTGAAGCATAGATTATGGAACACTTTCCAACACTTCCTGAAACATATTTTAAAACTTCGTTTTATATGGAAATAAAGTATTACTGTCTATAGCTAAATATGTATTCCAATTCCTTTGAACAGCCCTGTATTTGATCTGTAGGTTGATACATATACTATATAATTTGAAATTTAGTTTAACATGAAAAGCCTAGAAGGTTGAAATTTCTCGATCAGCAATTTATTCTAATAGATGGAAACATACTTGAATGCTTTTGTTCAGCCCTGTATTTTATTCAGTTTCTTTATTACACGGCAGTATTTAACTAAAATTTATTTTAAATTAAAACACTCTTAAAACTACTGAAATCACATTCTCAAAAACTATCATTCATGGGCGTCCATGTATCCAATTCTTTACGTGGCCCTGTATATCATTTTATCTATATTCTACTAACATTTCTTAGTAAATTAAGTGTAGTTCACTGTAAAAATGTGTAATTTATTTAAAAACCAACTTTAGTTAATTTACGCTTATATTCAGTAACGTTTGCGAGCTTTTTTGTGTAGCTCTGTATATCAACTATAGCATTTATACACACCATACAATATGCATAGATTTAGTGAAACTTAAAAGCACATTTAATAATTAAAATGCATTTCATCCTTCCATCAGCCATCATCGAATGCATATACAGTACTTCGGAATATTATTTGAAATATTTTGTGTGTTCCTGTAAATACTATGCACTTCGTATTATGCACGACTATATTGCATAACTTATTAAGCCTTAGCGGCACATATCAATTTTATTATTCGTAAAATAGTTTAATATAATTAAAACATGTCGCACACAATTCCGCCCTTTACCATTATATAATGGAATACTTTTGTGTGGCCCTGTAAATGAATATTAGCTATTTTTTTCATCTTATACTTTATAAAAACATGTTTTAGTGCAATTCGTAAATGCATATAAATTTTAATATGATTCTCAGGGTCTAACCTCTTTAAAATTCATTTGAAACTATGTTTTCCCATTGGCCGTAATGTAACAGTAAACATTTGACTATCTCTGTAAATAAACTTATGATGCTAGAGACTTCATTTGAAATAGGGTTCTTGCTTTTGTAATCGTCAATAACTTCCAAAAATTTCAGGGCAATCGGAGTACATTTACGGAAGTTAGAGCTCAGAAAGATGGCATTCCATCAGAATCCATAAACATTTTTCAACTTTGTTGGAAAGTGTTAAAACAATACAGTTTTGATTAATTTGTATTTAAAAAAGAGGGCATTGAAATGGATGAACGATCAGTCATTCAAAAGTGATCTTCCTGATTACTCAATCAAACCTGACATACGAGACTTGCCTTTGACCTTCTGATCATTGACTGATGCTAGTGACGGATCAAAGATAACAATTACATATTTCTACAGCAATTTTCAGACAACATAAAGGTAACTGAACTAGACATATAAACTTTTGTGTGTATATATCATCCAGTTTGTTTTATTTACAGGTTTGCAATCACACATTGTTTTATTTACAATTTTCCAATCACTGTTTTAGGTAAATTATTGAGCTGCTTTGTGGATGTAATCACAGGCGTGCAGATAAATTTTGTTAAAGACTACGTTGCCGGAGGAATTATTTTAATTGACTTTGCAAATTTTATAAATTGTAGAAATATCTAAATGAAGAAGAAACATAAATGTACATTTGCTGTGTTTTAACGCCGAAATCTTATTTCTTTCACTACGGATGATGACGCACTTAAAACAACTTTTACCCATAGAATAAGAATTTCTATTGGTTTGTGCTTCTACCTGTGATGTATACCTGTGATGATAACCTGTGATGAATTAGTTCAACTGAGTGAGCATCTCTGCACATGTGCAGAATAGCACTCCAAAGGCAGACTTGTATTTACATATTGTGCATGCGCAGCTGTAAAATTTTAATTTAAAATCACGGCTAATTAATAAAATATTTTGCAAACAAATGTACGATAACAAATGTGGCCGAATATATTTCATTAAAAAATTAATATATATTGTGTAATTTGATGCAGTAGTTTCTTTTCACGGACTGTCGAAAGAAAACGCTTAGCGTTTTAAATATATGCAACGATGGTGGTAACGTCAAACATTAGAGCTTTCGCTTTTATCACGCTTACATCACTTCTGAATATCGCATAATTTCAATTTTTACATCTTCGAATAGTTGAAAATATACTTTCCAATGAAATTTGTTTGAAAAACAATGCTCAGAAGAGCAGATTAAGGATGTTGGTCACTCAGTTACAAATTCCCCTCCGTAATGTTAAGTCTATGGGCATCTTATGCATTCTGATATTTAAAATACCTCTTCAGGTTATTAATATTTTTAACTTCTTTTTTCAGCATTCTCTTCTTAAAGGATGTCACTTTTTTTTTAGTTTTTAAAATATTTCTAAAATCTTACGCTTATTTTATATGAAGTGTTAAAAGTTTACTGCCATTTCATCAGTTATCTACTTATAATAAAAAGCGACTTCAGAGACTGTAGGAACGATTCCGGCTTAAGCCACTCCAAATTGGATATCGACTGCAGCCAAACGCCACGTTAGGCTTAGCTAAAAACAAATGCTAAAATGATTCTTTTAAAATTTCTTACATTTGAAATAATGTTTGTTCAGCATATTCTCATATAAAACCCAATTATAATACATAAAGATAACAGCGGAAGTGTAAACTGATAAGTTTTTAATCATTTAAAAGTATGATTGTGTATTATCGGCTCAAAGCGCCGTTTTACGCTGATCTCACAAATCTTTAGTGCTGCCATCTATGAACTAACAAAGGACTCGCAAACCTGTTTTTAAACCATTGTGCTACACAGCTATTGCGGACTTTTTAAATTTAGTTTTATTAATTTTTTTAAGATGCTAGCATAAGACGCTTATTTTTTTTCTATTATAAATAAAATAAGCTTTTTTTCCCTTCAAGTTGTAATGGATATATCACATATTAGCATAGCTGCATTAGTGTAATTGAAAAAAAAATTCCACATCCTCTTAAATCAATATTTTATCTGCTTTAATGTAATTAATATATTTAGTGCATGATATGGAATAGATGACTTATAGATGTGCACCTTAAACTTAGCGATTTTTTTCGCGTCAAAAAGCCGTTTTCGAAAACGATCGGCAAACTGAAACTGCATGAGAAATCCGTTTTTAAATACAGCGATCACTTTCAAAACTCCTGAAAAATTGCATTTTTGTAAATATAAAAAATGAATAATTTACACTGTCACACAGCCCCCCTAAAGCCCCCGTTTTTTATTTTTATTTATTTTTGTAAATATAAAAAATGAATAATTTACACTATGTCATGGGGGGGGGGGTGAAGTCCCCCCTTAGCTCCCTTTTTTTTTTCCAGGAGAAAAAAAAATTAAATATTTAATTGATCGCCATAAAAATCAAATTAAAAAAAAGTTTTATTATTTGTATTTCTAGAAATTTATTGCTATCTTAAAAATGTGCTTTTCTAAGGTACCCTGGGGTAATAACGCCAGGCGGGGTAATAACGCCAAGTGCTTATATTTTGCATAATTATGAAATAATCAGGTAAATGACACCCATGTGCTCTGCGCAGAAGGGTTTTGAGTCATATAAATCGCAAAAAACAGCTTCAAGTTAATTTGTTTCATTTTTAGGTCTTATTGTTTTTACAAACAACTAAAATTAACGCTTGATCTAAAATTTGCGAGATACGTGTTGTGATGTGAAGACTATCATTTTATCCGGAAATACTTTGTTAATTACATAAATTTGTAGTTCATTTCATGTACTTTAAAAATGTTGTTGAAGATTTTGGATATCTTCTCGAGATAATTTGTAATTTAAAATGCACTGCGCAATAACTATACCGGGGTAATAACGCCAATCCTTTACATTAATACCCCGGTTGATTCCCTACAGTGGCCGAGCTACACCCTAAATACTGATTCAAATAAACACAGTTAAAACTGTGCAATGTTTCTCATATTTCTATTTAAGCCGTCCTTTTTAAGCAAAAAGAAGCTCACGGTCTGATATTCTTTTGCCTCATCCCCCCCCCCCCTCCCAAACCACACCTTTATTTTTCTTACACTTTCACAAAAAATTGAACATTTTCAATAGCTTAGAATGCAATTTGTCAATTTCTAAGTTTGTAGAGTTTGTATTTTTAGAATTGGACAATCTACAGGAAATTATTCCATCTTATTTCATAGTTTTGTTTGCATGGCGTTATTACCCATATAAATGGGTAATAACGCCAAATAGCATTGGTCAAGAAAAAACGCCATTACATTTTATGAATACATATCTGTTAAATTATTTTATTTTATATAGATAGTCAATGAGTTGCTGTATCAGATCCTATATTTGTTTGAAAAATACAATCTAAAACTAAGCCGTGAAAATTGGTAGAACCTTAACGTGGCGTTATTACCCCAGGGTACCTTATAATAAAAACTCTTCAATAATAAAATTTTCATTCTGTTTGTATGAAGTATTATGAAAATGAAATGCAAGTGAAAATTCCGTCATTTTTGAAGGGTTTATGTACTAGTTAAAACATAAAATGATAAATAAAGCATAAATTTTAGAAATATTTTGAAAACTAAGAAAAAGAAGTGACATCCTTTTAGGAGAGAACACTGAAATAAAGAAGTTAAAAATTAATTCCCTGAGGAGATATTTTAAATATAAGAATGTATCACTACGTCCATAGACGTAACATTATGGATAAGAATTCGGAAGCTGGGTGGCCAGCACCCTTAACAATAAAATGCCGATATGTGGGGCTAAACTATGTCGGAAAAAATATAGATTTCCTTTCATGTTTAGCAAGTTAAGTTGAATTAGTTGCTCACAATGGCATAATTACAAATATTGTTATCATGTGCTATTAAGATCAAAATATATTATCAAAGAAATGTGATCAAAAAATAATTTCGCTAAAGAGGCATAATTTTATATTGTATATTTTACGCGAAGGAGTTACTTTGAATCATATGGATGAAAAATTGACCCATTTAAAGCTATCTGAATATCACGGATCACTGCATCGTAAAAGAAAATTAAAACCTATAAGAAAATAAACTCAGCTGGCCTTTACAATTCACTGCGTCAGGGCATGAGCCAATGTGACAAGTTTTTGCATTTTAATGCTTGCATTTCGTAATTGTTTTGTTCGTGTTACTTAATCGTAGATTTTCTGCATCATTAAATGCCAAATATTATTTGGCATTTAATGATTACTGATTCTGATTAATGATTAATGATTAATTGATTCTGTTACTATACAGAAATACTAGGTTGAAATTCAAAAACCGTACAAAACTTACATAATTTCAACGTTGTCGTAATCAAGGGGTTAATTCTTCAACTTAGTATGTTCTGGTCTGTTTTGTAAAGCTACAAATTTTCCTTTTATTGAAATAATCAAATGAACAATGTTAAAATTTCTCAGCTGATAAATCTAAGCAATTTTGAAAGCCTTTAGTTGAAATTGGAATATCAATAATGAAACAAAACTGAATACCTAAAAAAGGAAAAAAACAGACGACACAGATTGCAGACAGTTTCATAGAAAATTACTGTTTCACCTACTATATTTTCGAATTCAATGTTTAAGACACGATTTAATTAAATCTTTATTCTAATATATAAAATTTTATCTCGAACTTCGACCTTTCTATTACTTCGGCCCCAAGTGTAAAGTTCCCATATTTAAATAAAAGCTGTGAATTTTTAAATGTTCTGTTCTAATAATATTTTATTTCTTTGTTATTTTTTAATTTAATTACATTTTATATGATTTATTGCCACTTTCTTAATTAAGTAATTTTAATAAATATTTTCAGAAAATTTAGTTTTAAAACAAAATTACCATTTAATCAATAATCATGAATTATTTGTGATTTCTATACGAAATAATATTTAAATAATAACATGTGCATACAATTATATGTTTGTCTTATGAGCTGTAGAAGCAAATTAGATTTATATTTCCCACAATATCTTTGATAGAGGTACTGCATATGCTGTAAAATCTTATTTTTACAGGGGATGTTTTCTTGAATCAGCTATGAATATTGAAACAGAAAATTTAAAATTCAGAAAAATCTCATAAAATTATAGTCTTGAGGGATTTTTTATTCTTATTTTGCATAAACATAGGAAAAAAAAACGATTCAATAAAATATTTTCCTCATAAAATTGAATAAAACTTATAGTAAAGAAGAAAACGGGCATCCCCTCCCTCACCCCTTCACTTCATCACTGCAAGCACATTTTAGCAAAATAACAGTAGATTGTTCTAAAACAGATTTTGTTTCTTTGAATCCATTCTTCGTCTTGGTACGTTGGCCACATTACCTATTAACTAGCTGCAGTTGACTTCATGCTTGACACGCAGTATATATATATAAAAAATAACGATCCGAAATAAAAGATGTTGTATTTTAATGTAGCTTTTAGCTTTTAAATTAATGAATAAATTGAACTTTTATAAATAAAAATAGTTTAAATATTTAACACATATGAAAAATCATGCGTTAAACATAGATTATGAGACACTCTCCAACACTTCCTTAAATCTTTAACAAAATTCTAATCTTTAAGTTTGCGTTTTTCCGGTTTTTATTTGACGTAACTTTTGTTTTAACAGCAATTCTTTACAAAACTTTCGTTTTTTCACAATCCTTTAATAAAATTTGCGTTTTCTCTGCGATCTTTTGACGAAACGCGCTTTTTCTGTAATCTGTAGACGAAAGTCGTGCTTTTCCGCGATCCTATACCGAAAATTGCATTTGATACATTCTATACTGAAATTTGCCTTTTTCCGTAATCTTTTGACGAAATGAATATTTTTCCTGTGATCCTTAAACGAAAGGCGTGTTTTTTCGAGATTATTTTACCAAAAGTCTCATTATTTCCACAATCCTTTGCTGAAATTCTCGTTTTTTTCACGATCCTTCGCCGAGAGTCAAGTTTTCTTCCGCGATCCTTTGCCAAAATTCTCGTTTTTTTTTTTTTTTTTTTTTTTTTTTTTTTTTTTTTTTTCCCCGTGATCTTCCGCCGAAAATCGTGTTTTTCTGCGATTCATACCTAAAGTCGCGTTTTCCGAAATTCTATGATAAATGTCGAGTTTTTTTTCCGTTATCATTTGCATTATTTGGGATTATTTGACGAAATTTGAATTTTTTTCCGCTATAACTTTCCCACGAAAAAATTCCCATAAATTCCAGAGAAAAAAAAAAAAAAAAAAAAAAAAAGACAAAGTTTCTGGAATTTTTCTGTTTAAAAACAGTGATATATACTGGCGTCTCGATTACAGTACAATCTCCGTAAAAACGTCCGTTTTTTTTTTTACAATGTTTGTCGAAATTAGCGTGTTTTTTTTACGTCCCTTCGCGACAAAATAGATTTTTCAGGCGACCACTTGTCATCCTGGCTGCGGAGTCGGTGGAGATAACGGCCAACTCGACCCCTGAAATTTTACTGCCTCTGACTCCGACTCCGGGCTGGCTAACATACTAGTGTTGCTGTTGCTTAAAATTATTAGGGAACGCAAGAAAAATAAAGCGAAAATTTCTCTATTTCGGTATTAATACAGTTCTTAGTGCTTTGAAAGTAAAAAGGAAAACAAAATATTTAGTTTTACTAATTTTTAGGGTTCCATACTTAATACGGGCAGCGCCAGAACTTGCCCGACTGGGGGGCGGTATCCCCGACAGGGGGGGGGGGGCGAATTATAGTCCTGCGCTACCCGACCCGAAACTGAAAAATACATTTGAAGTCAACCCGACCAGAACCAGACAGATTTCTATCCACACCCGACCAAAACCAAAATGAAAGAAATGTAAATAAAGCTTTAATGTAATTATTAAAAGTTATCTACAATTATATCACTAATATCAATTTTATGTTTTATATAGAAACTGGACAATTTTGCATTCTTTAACATGTTAAGTGCCATGTCAGTCACCTGTGCCTGATACTGAACTTTCCGTTTAGGCCCCACCAGTCACCGGTGGCTGACATTCTAAAATATGATATAAAACGAAAAATTTATATTGTTTTAAGTAAGTACTGGAAAATTATTTAAAATTTACTTAACTTTTATTTATTGAAGAATTATACTTTCTTGATAATTACTTAAAACAATATATTTTTTTTTAGTTTTATATCATACTTTACACTGTAAACCACCGGTGACACGCGGCCTTAAGGCCCCTGTCCTCGTTCGAGGAAACGCTCGCGAGCTAATGCTATATTCCTATGGGGAAGCATTTTCCTAGTAACTCTTTCGCATTTTGACATTTTTGAATATTTTTTTTTTTTTTTTTTTTTTTTTTTTTTTTTTGCATTGGACACCTGAGGTGCATGGCGACAGCGCACCTTTTTTACTTTTTCGATTTTGGTTGCAGATATATTTTTTAAAAAGCACTTTCAGTTTCGAAACCGGTTTTGAAAGTGAAACCAACTTTGTAAAAAATATCTGCAGCCAAAATCGAAAAAGTAAAAAAGGTGCGTTGTCGGCTGTCCAATGCAAAAAAATTATTCAAAAATGTCAAAATGCGAAAGAGTTATTAGAAAAATGCTTCCCCATAGGAATAGCATTAGCTCGCGAGCGTTTCCTCGAGCGAGGGCAGGGGCCTCAGAAAGTTCAGTGTCAGTCATCGTGGTGGTGAACGTGTTAATACTCGAATCTAGTAAAATCTCTGAATCAGTGTTGTGCGAAAGGGGGGAGCGAAGGGGGCGGTTGCCCCGGGCGAGGAAATTTTGGGGGCGCCAAATTTATACTACCAACATCTTTTTTGGCCTGTCACAAGAAAAAGTAGGGGTGGAGGGGCGCCAAATCGAAGCTTGCTTTGGCCCGGGCGCAGTTTCCTTTTCGCACGCCCCTGCTCTGAATAGCAGACACCTCGTTGAATAGACATTTTTGACATTTATCGTATGACACTGCATCGTATCAGATTATTTTTAATTTTCTTTTTTCGCGTGGTTATGGCTCTAATTTTTTTCCCGCTTGTCGGGTTTACCCTCAAATATTTCTCACTGGTCATATTTAAGTTTTTTGCATGCAAAGTTGTTAAAGTTTTAAAAAACAGTTTGAAAAGAGCTATGTTTCAAATGAAAATAAATATGTATTTGAATATGAATGAATATATATTCAATTTACTGCACTAAATAAAAGATATATATAAGAAATGTGGTCATAGATTACTCTTTCTGAAGAACCATTTTTCTCGTTTCTCAGAATATGGAAAATGTTACCAATATTTTGTTTTTTGATAAACGGAAATATACATATCTACTATTGATGATAGTTTATACACATATACACATGTATAGATTGGGAGGTGCCCACTATACAAAGATGTAAGCATATAAATACATAAGTGTTAAGAATTGAAAAAGTGTTCACTAAATAGACGTGTCCGCTTTCCATTGTGGAAATCTTATTGTATATAAATTTTCAACCTGAAAAATATCTTCGAGATTATTCTGAAAATTCGGGTTAACTCGAACCCAAAACAAAGAAAGTCAACGCAACCCGAATCTGTCCCGTAACGAAAAAATATAGCGCCAGCCTGACCCGAATCGCGGGCCAGCTCGCGTACAGATAATCCAGCACGATGCAGAACTCTAGGCCGAATTCATAATTTATATTAGGAATATTGCCGAGCCTGATCCTGTCTCGAATCCAGAGTTCAGTGAAATTTTCATTTATTAAGCTCGATCGAGGCTTAATTTGTAACTGAAGACTCGGGTCGGGCGGGGTCTAGCTTTCATTTTTTGAAAAGTTGAGCCTGGTAGATATTTTATTTTCCCATTGTTCCAGGGACAGGTTTCGGTCTTCCATTTTTCTGTTGATTCGGTCCGGACCGAGACTATATTTTATTCTTTCGGGCCGTATCGGATGAGAATTTTTTTCTTACGAATATTGTCCTGGTAAAATTATTACCCTTATTGTAACCTTTATTAGAAGAGATAAACTTTTCTACCAAAAATTGAACCGACTTCAAAAACTACTACAAAGTGAAAAATAATTATTTTACATAATAGTAATAAGAAATTAAATTAAGAGCATAGTATTTACCATGCGTATTATTATATTTATGTACATTAATTTGGTTTTTTGGAGTCGGTGCCAGCCAAGCCAATTTCAAAAATTAAATTAAATATCCAATGCAAATCCTAAAAGAATACAGGCTTGGCTGGCACCGACTCCAAAAAACCAAATTAATGTACATAAATATAATAATACGCATGGTAAATACTATGCTCTTAATTTAATTTCTTATTACTATTATGTAAAACTAGCAGGATTGACCGAGCTAAACTCGGTCAAAATTAACTTTATGTTCAACTGGACATAGTATTATCACTGTATCGTTCACTCTATATTATAACTGTAAAACATTTTATTTATAATAGTAGTATTTTCAAAAACAATCAATAAGAAAACTATGTTTGTATGCACATGTTCATAAATTTTACTTTATTTTAAAATTTATAACGAAAGGATATCGATCCAAAACAGTTTTTTAGTTCGACTCTGAATGGTTTAACCATGCATCTTGAATCCTATTAACAATGTATAAAAAATTTCTTCACATTCTGAAAGACAATATTTTTTTGCCAGATATAACCAAATTTGGAGACATTTTTTAATTTGGCGACAAATACGTGTTTTAGCTTTCGCAATCTTAATAGTCGATATTTCGGCCAAATGTCACCAATATTGTGTCAAATATCGCCAACTTATTGACTGTTGCCATATTCTCGTAACTCTAACCCGTATTACCCAAAATGGCACACGAATCAAATTTGATCAAACATGTGACTTAGCACAATGGTCTTCAGGTAATTAAAAACAATAGAATGTAAAATTAATCAAAATCATTTAAGCCATTTCTTAGGTAAAATTAGCTTGACAGCATTCAGCAATAAAGCGAAATGATCCACTAATATAACTTTGTTTAACGTGCGACTTAGCCCAATAATCTTTCCGTGACAAAAGCGTTTTGTTACAGAATTTAGGTAAAATTCCTTGAGTCGTTATTATATATAATTAGAATGACCCTAACCCATTATGACCCAAAATGACCCACTAATCAAATTTTTGCGAGCATGTGTCATAGCCCAATGGTTTTCTCTTTCCCCAAAACGATATAATACAAAGTATAGTCAAAATGGTACGAGCCATTTTCTACATAAAATTGGCATGACCCATCATGACCACAAATTACCCTTATAATCGAAATCTCTCGAACATGCACTGTAAAAAAAAAATTCAAGAGGTTACTAAAAATTTCTTAGTAAATTTGTATTCCACAGAATGTTTTAGTAACCATTACAAACTTTTTTTTTTTTTGCAAGCGAAACAAGCATTTCTTTTGTAAACTGAACAAAAGAATTTTTTGCATAACTAACTTAAAAATTTTTAGTATGAGCCACTAAGCAAATTTTAGTAATAGCTCTAAAATTACTTTTAATAACCATTACGTGCAACCGAAGTGGAGGAGCTTCCTTCGAGCTGCATCCAAACTTCTGAAGCGGAAGATTTTCGGCAAAACCGCAATAGATGGCAGCACTAAACATTCCTTACTGCTCCGACCGGATTTTCATAATTCCTTTATTAACGAGACACTACGGACATTCGGGGTGTATTTGGCGGTGGCAAGTTTCGAACCCGGGACCTTTTAGCCTGACGTCCATTACTATAACCACTATGCTATCAAGGCCACACCAACTGAGTTTTAGTAAGAGCTATTAAAAATACAAAACTATTAACTCTATTCGTTGCTAACTTTTTTCTAGTGATTCTTACAGATTTTCTAGTAACCGACTAAGATTACTAAAAATTTTTTAGTAATTACAAGGATCACTAAAGTTTTTTTAGTAGATCGACCTTTTTTTTTACCGTGTGTGACTTAGCCCATTAGTTTTCCCGTGTCTAAAAATTGTTACATACAAAATTTCGTTAAAATCGATCCAGCCGTTCTGTGAATATAAATAGCTTGACCCAGACCCTTAATGACACTTTATGACCCATTAATTGAAATTTCTCGAACGTGTGACCGAGCCCAATGATTTTCTCGTGCCAAAAAAATGTTACATACTAAATTTCGTTAAAATCGATCCAACTGTTCTTTAGATATAGCTTGACATGACCCAGTATGACCCATCATGACTCACAAATTACCCTTATAGTCGAAATCTCTCAAACATGTGAGCCCATTAGTTTTCTCATGTCAAACAACTGTTACATACAAAATTTCGTTAAAATCGTTCACGCCTTTCTTTAAATATAAATAGCTTGACCCAGACCCTTAATGACCCAACATGACCCATTAAAATTTTTTCTCGAACATGTATCCTAGCCCATGTTAGCCCATTAGATTTCTCGTGTCTGAAAAATGTTACATGCAAAATTTCGTTAAAATTTCATCCATCCGTTCTTTAAATATAAATAGCTTGACCCAGACACTTTATGACCCATTAATTGAAATTTCTCGAACATGCGACCTAGCCCAATCATTTTCTCGTGCCAAAAAATGTTATATACAAAATTTCATTAAAATCGATCCACCTATTCTTTAGATATAGCTTGACATGATCCATTATGACCCATCATGACTCACAAATGGCCCTTATAGTCGAAATCTCTCAAACATGTGATTTAGCCCATTAGTTTTCTCATGTCAAAAAACTGTTACATACAAAATTTCGTTATAATCGATCACGCCGTTCTTTAAATATAAATAGCTTGACTCAGACCCTTAATGACCCAATATGACCCATTAAAATTTTTTCTCGAACATGTAACCAAGCCCAATGTTTCTCTCGCGCCCGAAAACCATATAATGCAATTTTTAGTCAAAATTGCGTGAGAAAATCTCTAGATAAAAATAGCATGACTCACAATGACCCCAAAAATGACCCACTAACCGAATTTTCTCGAACATGTTACCTAACCCAATGGTCTTCTTGTAATACAAAACGATAAAATATAAAATTTGGTCAAAATCGTTTGAGCCGTTTTTTAGATAAAAATGGCTTGACCCATGATGACCCGAAAATGACCCACTAATCGAAATTTTTCGAACATGTGACCCATCCCAATAGTTTTCTCGTGCCAAAAAACGATTGGATACAAAATATCTTTAAAAACAAACCAGCCGTTCTCTAGATATAAATAGCTTGATCCTGACCTATTATGACCCAATAATCGAATTTTCTCGAACATGTGACCTAGCCCAATGGTCTTCTCGTGCCCGAAAATGGTAAAATCCAAATTTTTGCGAAAATCGTTAGAGCTGTTTTTGAGATAAAATTTACACACACAGACGCACACACACACACACACAATTTTTGCTCGCATTATAGTATAAGATAATTATTTTTCACTTTGTAGTAGTTTTTGAAGTCGGTTCAATTTTTGGTAGAAAAGTTTATTTTTCCCTTTTTAGTTAAAAGTTAACGATTTTTTGAAGTCAGTTAATAAAAATTATAATACGGAAAAAATATTGTAAATTATCCATGGATGTAAAATTTGCCAGGAGTGGGGTTCGAACGCACGCTCTCTTTCCAGCACCAGAGCTGAAATCTGGCTCCTTAAACCGCTGGGTCATCCTGACTGCGCTCCAATCGGCGAACTTATTCAAAGTCCATGTTATTTTTTATTTGCGAAAAATCACCAATTTTATTAAAATTTGCCTAATTACTAAAAAAGTACTGAACCAATTTTAATGAAATGGAAGTGGTACCAATTCGAGAGTAGCCTCTTCTATTTAACACAAAAACCAAATTAATCGGTTGGATAGTTTCAGAGTAATCGGTAAACATACATAGAAAAAAATACATACGCGTCGAATTGATAACTTCCTCTTTCTTTTCTGAAGCCAGTTAATAATAAAAATTTTAATACGGAAAAAAAGTTGAAAATTTTACATGGATGTAAATTATGTCGGAAGTGGGGTTCGAACCTACGCTCTCTTTCGAGAAACCGAGCTTCAAACTAACGGCTTAGACCGCTCGGCCATGCTATCTACACTCCATTCAACGAACGTAATCAACACTTTTAATTAGCGAAAAATCACTAATTTTATTAATTTTTGCCTAATTACTAAAAAAGTACTGAGCCAATTTCGATGAAACGGAAGTGGTATCAATTCGAGAGCATCGTCTTTCATTTAAAACAAAAATTACAGAAATCGGTTGAATAGTTTTGGAGTAATCGGTGAATATACATAAAAAATATACATACGCGTTGAATTGATAACTTCCTCTCCTTTTTGGAAGTCGGTTAAAAAAATACATACGCGTCGAATTGATAACTTCCTCTTCCTTTTCTGAAGCCGGTTAATAATAAAAATTGTAATACGGGAAAAAAATATTGTAAATTTTACTTGGATGTAAATTATGTCTGGAGTGGGGTTCGAACCCACGCTCTCTTTCGAGAATCAGAACTTCAATCGGGCGCCTTAGACCGCTCGGCCATGCTGTCGACACTCCATTCTGCGAACGTATTCAACACTTTTAATTAGCGAAAAATCACTAATTTTATTATTTTTTGCCTAATTACTAAAAAAGTACTGAACCAATTTCGATGAAACGAAAGTGGTACCAATTCGAGAGCATAGTCTTTCATTTAAAACAAAAATAACAGAAATTGGTTGAATAGTTTCGGAGTAATCGGTGAACATACATAAAAAAAAAAATACATACGCGTCGAATTGATAACCTCCTCTCCTTTTTGGAAGTCGGTTAAAAATAAACGATAAATTAACATTCCTTTGTTTGATTCTTCTTAGTCCCTTTTGCGTTTTTAAAATGAAAAGTGGATTTTTTTTAATAAAAAGTGAAATATTTGGTTAAAGTCTTATCCGAAGAAGTTAATGATTTCCCAAGAAATTAATTAAAAAATTCAATTTTAAGTAGCTTCAATTTTGTTCCCTAGGGAAAGACAATTAAGAAGACGCAAATTTCAGATTGTTACAACAAAGTTTTTTTTTTTTTTTTTTTTTTTTTTTTTTTTTTTTATCGCTTTATATAGATTTTTTAATTTTTTCGTGTTCAGTATGAGTGGCAGAAAAAGAGAAGAGATATTTCTGGGGAGGGGGATTAGGTGATTAATTATTGGGTTACTAGAAATTAACAAACAGAGCAGACTGAAAACAGAAGAGAGATTTTATACTTTGTTTACTGCGGGAGAAAGCAAAGGAGGACAGTAGAAAAAATTGGGGTAGTATTGGGTTTAGGTGATTTTTTTTAAGTAGGGATCAAGGGAATCCGATAAAATGCGTAAGATTCTCACCTCTAGTTTGATAGATTATGATATTTTTAAATAATATTATATATATACATATAGTTAAAATTACGCTTTTTTTCTAACGAATCTGTTTTTGTAAGTGATTGTATGTATCATTAATACTGTTAATGTGTATAGCATGGCTTCAATACATAAAAAACTGAAAAATGCTGCAGTTTAAGAGGACAGTTTACCTCTTTAATAATTTAATTTATTTTTTAAAATATGGTTCAAATAGTGAACTCACTGCATTTCAATGTTTAAAAAAATGCACATTTCGAAAAAATTTTCACTGCATATTTAATTAAATTTAAGTTAGAAATTTTTGATTTTTTAAAAATCTTTACTATATTTTAAATATTAATATTTTTGTGCTCTTTTGTAAAGAGATTTTCAAATGTATATATTATGCAAGACTGTGTAAGGATGCTTAGATACATCTAATATTACATTTAATACATTTAATGTGGAGAGGAAAATATTAAGTTTATATTTCAAAGTAAATAATAAGAATCTTGAAAGAAAGTATAAAATTTTGGCCAATTTTATTAACTTTACTTTTTTTTTTTTTTTTTGAAAAGATATAATTTTTAACCTCTTCACGCCCTTGGTCACATATATGAATGTTTAATTTTTTAATTACTGTCAACAACAAAATGAATAAATATTTGATAACTTATTCACTACAGAATCCCTGAACAAAAGGAGTAAAAAAATTTTGGTCTGGGTGTACTGATGTACAGTTAGAGATATAAAAGAAAGTTTAATCATTCTCAACAATAAAACGAACAAATATTTGATAACTTATTCACTACAGAATCACTGAACAAAAAAAGCAAAAAAAAATTGGTTTGGGTGTATTAATGTACAGTTAGAGATATAAAAGAATGTGCAAAGTCATTTTCCAGCATTCAATATTGATTGGTTGTTTGAACACATCGTTAATATTTGATAAAAGTAATATCAGATATATCAACAAAATTCAGTTTTAATAATTTGAAGAAATGCAAGAAAGAAATTTAATTTATATATATATATATATATATATATAAAAATAATTTCACACATAAATTACAATTAACACTCAGAGGCCACAAACGAGGACCACTATTTTATGTGAAATTTTATTTAATTTTCTTTTTGAATTCCTATGAATACTAAATGAACAAATTATAAAGTAAAAAGCCACTTACTTCTCACCATAAAAAAAATTGCCCCTGAAAAGGTTAAGGGTGTTCTTAAGTCAAAAAGGGCATATTTGCGACATAAGTTTTAACTTATTTTTGTTCGGAAATGCATGTAACTAGCAGATGTTGTTATTATTCAGAAACAATCTAATTGCACTCACTTTTCTGTTTGTTTGCAAACTTAGTGGATATTTCGGAACAAGCCATCAAAGTTGACATTTCAAAAGCATTTTCCTACGAAAGCAGAAAAACCATTCAATGAAAGGGAGAAAATTGAGAGATCACGTGATCAAAATAGCTCAAAATTTGTTAGGTAATTTAATAATCACAAATAGGAAAACTCAGTTCGAATCAAAATAGCTTCCATAGCCAGGCCTTCCAATTTAATATCTTTCTATTAAAAAATGAATTTGTAAATGTGTCAAAACGTTTTGCGCTTGCTGAGCAGATCAGTTGAGAACACCCTTGCCTTAAGTACACTGAAGTTCTAGTTTAAAGAATACAGGCATTATAATATGAAAAAATACCCATTTTATATCATGGATTATAATCTATATTGTATGTTTAAAAAACTCCAGTCTAATAAAGTAAAGAAATGATTTTTTTTTTTTTTTTTTTTTTTTTTTTTTTAGCCAAAAAAAAAGTTTATTCCTAGGCAGGCAGCATCAACATTATGTACGTCTTTGAAATTTTTAAATATCATGTTATTTATTTATTATACAAGAACTGTTGTTTTATTTAAAATTTGTGTACATCTGCAAAAAATAAAATCGATTTAACCAATCTGATAAGTATGCATTTTAATATATATAAGTATATATTTTTAAACAAACCTAGATTTGGGGGTCTCCACTGCCTTTCTATTTTTAAGCGAGTCAAAATTGATGTGTGGGGGGGAGGGGGGAAACCACTTCCTTCGTTAATGTACACTCTCGAATTTGTAAGACTTTTGTGCTCTTATACTACACTTCAATGGACGTAGAATTAAAGCACAGCCTCCAACAGCGTACTTCTTTTCATTTGTAGTTTATATTTTTCAATAGAAATCTATCCAAACGAACTGAGTATGACGGGCTGTTGCCTTCGGCAGCATACATCCTCGAATTTTTATAAACATATAGTTTTAAACGAACCTAGAATTGAGCACGATTTCGGCAGTGTACCCCCTCGAATTTGTATGGTTTTATGTTTTTAAAATGAAAGTCTGTCTAACAAATCTATAGTCGGTGCCCCATTCCTTTCGGCAGAGCACACTCTCGAATTTTTAAGGCTATGTATTTTGAAATGAAAATCATTCCAGTTGAACCTAATGCCAGGGACTCAATGATCTCGGCAGCGTACATTCATGAATTTATAAGGTCTTATATTTTTATACAAGCCTAAAATTGGTGCCCAAAATATCCTTGTCTGTGTACACTAAAGATCTGCTCGGGCCCATTTTCATTGACGTCATTCGCGCCGTACCGGGTCTGGTCTCCACAATTTTGGGGCTTTTTTCGGGTCTGGCACATACTTTTTTCTGAAGGCTCGGGCCGGGCCGGGGTGGATTCGGGACTTTTCACTGGACAATCGGAGCAGACCGGGCGTAACGTTTTCTGTACCGCTCCGTGACTCGTTTCATTCTTCTTAGTCTTCACGGGTCAAAATTTTCAGTCCCCGTTTAGACCCGGTCCGTATGAAAAGCATTGACTCGGTGTTATCTGATCCTTTCAAAACTCAGTAAAATTTGTCCTGGCCTAGAAATTTTTGTAAAAAATGCATACATTTTAAAATCGCCATTGTTCTACAATTTAACATAAAAATTTATTCTTTTTAAAGAATAGTAGATTTCTAGGCTTAATGAAATATAGCTAAAGTGAAAAAACCCTGTTTGTGACGGATTTTTTTTTTTTCTGAAACAGAAAATATATTGTTCCATGTAAAATGAATATATAATACGTAATAAAATAATATAAAATACATTCCCACCTGCTAAGAAGCGAATTTGTCTATAATGATTTTTTTTTTTTCCATGCAATTTTATCTTAGAAGATTTTTCTGTATAGCATTTTTTACATTTTTAAGTCTCCAATACATGAAATATGAATCAACAATTTTCATGTTAAAAGAAACACATAAAATACATAGAGATTCATTTAAAAAAATAAATGAATATTGCAGTCTACGGCAAATCTAGGAAAAAAAGGGACCGGAAAAAAGTGGCCGAAAAAGAGTCAAGGAAAAATGGTGACCGGGAAAAAAAATGACAAGGAATTCATAAATATTGAACTTGTCGATAATTAAATGATAAAAACTAAAGTGGTAACAAATGTCTGATTTATATCATTCTCATAAGCTACCGGTTCTCAACCAGGGGTACACATACCCTTTGGGATACGTAGCGGGTCTGCTGAGGGTATATGACAATAATGTCAGTAATGACACATAGTGAAATATTATCATTTTAAAAAATAAATTCTAGTTAATGAGTATAATTTTTAATATTTAATTTTATTTATTTGTACATTAATTTTTATTTCTACTTCATTTTATACTTAATTCATATGTATATATTATTAAATTATTATTATTATTATATATTTTTATTATATTATTATAATTATTATATTTTATATCATAGATATTATTATACATAAATGTAATATAAAATATAATAAAATATCAATATACAATTTAATAATAATAATTATTATTATTACTATGATATAATTTATTATATATATATAATTAAAGTTACAAATAATATTAAAAATATATATATAAGTAAAAAAGTAAAATAAATATAAATAATTATAAATAATATATACTGTTATATTTATTACATTGTTATTTGTTTATATTTATTACATTTATGTTTAATTTGATGTCTAATTTTATTTATTTATGCATTTATTTTTAATTTTTGTTAATGAAACTAATTTTTGATATCTAATTTAATTTATTTTTACAATAATTATTATTAATTTACAATCAGTTAATAAAATATATTTTCATTTTCTAAATTAATTCTTTTTAATGAAACTAAATTTAATGTTTAATTTCACCTAAGGATTTTATTTTAATAATTAAAATGAAATATATATTTTAATGCAACAATAACATCAATAACAAAGTTTTGATTTTTGACATTTGCATTATTTATGCTATTAATATCTGAAGGTATACCATTGATCAGAACATAAAAAAATACACTTTTTGTTGCCACTCTTATTTTTAGCATTTATTTATCGACAAGTTTAATATTTATCAATTCCTAGTCACTTATTTCCGTATCACGTTTTTTCCGTTCTTGTTTTTCTGTCACTCTTTTTCTGTTTGCCGTCCTAATGGCACTTATATAAAAATGATTATAATAATCATGAGAAAAAAGCTAAATATTTTTGGTCATATCTCCTCATACGAGAAAAGTTTTAACCAAACTGATGTAACAATAATGTTTCGTAGAAATTCACACGGACCAGGTTGGGCTCATTCCAGATTTTAACTTTTTTACGGACTAGGCTGGTCTCGGGCCGAATTTTTAACTTTTATACCGGGCTTTTTTCGGGCAATAATTTTTCTTTACAAGGCGGATTCTGGCCGAATTTTTATTTCGGGTCTTCAACTTTTATACCGGGAGCGGGTGGCCCTGATCCTGGAAATTTCGGTCCGTGCAGACCTCTAGCGTATACCCTCGAATCTGGATGATTTTATTTTTTGAAAGAAAGTGTAATTGAATCCCCCTCCGCCCTCTGCCTTCACTGTACACCGTCGGATTTTCATGATTATATAATTTTAAACAACCTAAAATAGGGGCAGCGTACACTATCGAATTAGTATGATTTTACATTTTTAAACAAATTTAGAATTTGCATGCCCCCCCCCCTCTCCGCCTTCTTCCCTCAGCATCGTTCACTTTCGTGCAGTTAGGCCGAAATCGCAAATTATTTCGAGCGCTGCATTAAATCCGACAAATTTCCTAATTTGAAAGTCGCATAACTCGGAACGTTTTGGTTGTAGAAATGCGATTTTTTTTTTTTTTTTTTTTTTTTCATGTTAGAGTATCAAATCTTTTTCACCATACGTAACTTATATAATGGCATAAAAAGTTACTTTTCGTAACTTTTTCCGAAAAGCATTTATTGATCTAAATGGTGTTTATAATAATTGTTTAGTTAGTTTCAAAAAGTTTTTGTAGTTAAAACTGTATTTCTAACGAGTCAAAAATTAGCCGTCGGACCGCGTTTAGAAGGAGCACACTGCATATTTAATTGGGATTCTCTTATTTATTCGGTAAAGTCGATGTGCCCCCCCCCACCCCCTCCCAAGCAAAATGTTCTAACTGCGCCACTGCCTTCATAGTTATATTTGCTTTTTTCTCTCACTCAACGTAGCGCGCAACCACAATGTTCTATGACAAGTTTTCCCTCTCTTGATGCCTACAATCGTCTCTCCGAATTTGTCAGTAGAATTCGGCAACACCCTGTATATTTTACGGTCATATTTTAATAAATCCATAATGCAGTCAAGTGACCATACATGCGTATTTTATAGTTATATGTTAAGGGTGTATTCGAAAAAACGCTCTTTCACCTTCAACAGCTCAAAATTTTCCGATACAATTTCAGACATTTTTAAAAGTAGAAACATGAAACTTGCTGAGGGGATTCTTGAAGGGACGTATAAGGTGCCGTGTGATGTCTTTTTACGCTCAATTCATTAGAATTTGAGTTATAAACAATTACCTTATCAGTATTACCCTTTTTTTCGTTCCCTGAACTCCCGCTTGGGAAAAATCGGTTCGAAATGCCGTTTTTGATTGCTTTTTTTGCAATATTTTCTGCATTTATCAAAGAATCGACAATTACGGCACCTTGGATACTTTCCAAATAAGAGATTTTGAAAGTTTGGTGCATCTGAGAGCAAAAATGAATTCAAAAATAAATCGGAAAATAAGCAGTTTGAATCGAAATACACCCTTAATAAAATTATAATACGGTCAAAGGACCATACCATGTATATTTCACGGTCAAATGCAAGTTTACTCATAATATTGTTATATAACCTTTTTCTAAAAATATAGTCAAATGACCGTATATATTATATTCTACGGTCATATGGAGATAAATCCAATCTATGGTCAAATCACCATTTTATACAATTACAGTCAAATGACCATTTTATGCAATTACAGTCAGATGATCATTTTATACAACTACGGTCAAATGACCATATATATACGTATATTAAGATCATCTAACAATGCATGTATAATATGGTTAAGTAATTGTTACCTCTAAATAAGGTCAAATTTCTGTACGGTCGTTCAAATGAGCATTTTCTGACGATGGAATTTTTAACAGCGTAAGACACTTTAAAGAAACACACTAAAAACGAACTAATGCACACAACTTCCCTGAAAGTGGGAATGTGCATGCTTATCCTAATAATCTGTGGGGCTCCGCGACGTGCTAGTTTCTATGATTATAAGTTTCTATGCTATTTTATGCTATAAATTCATTTTTTAATTGAAAGATGTTAAATTGGAAAGCCTGACAATGGAAGCAATGTCGATTCCAACTGAGTTTTTCATTTTCTGACAATTAAATTACCTACCGAATTGTGAGCTATTTTGATCACGTGATCTCGCGACTTTCTCCCTTTCATTGACTGGTTTTTCTGCTTTCGTCGGAAAATGAGTTCGAAATGTCAACTTTGATGGCTTGTTCCGAAATATCCATTGCGTTTGAAAAAAAAAAAAAAAAAAAAAAAAAAAACAGAAAAATAAGTGCAATTAGATAGTTTCTGAATAACAACACCTGCTAGTTTCATGCATTTCCGAACAAAAATAAATTAAAAATTATGTCACAAAGTTGCGCTTTTTGATTTAAGAACACCCTTAACTATGAGAAATACTGAATTCGTCTTATTTTCACATTCGTCATCTTATCCCACCTTCCCCTATATATAACACCTTTGAAATTAAAATACAACAAACAAACTCTTTTAACAAATTCCAACCAAATCTGTGAATTAAAGATGCCAAGTAATTAATTTTTATATACAATACCTATAAATAAATATAAAAAATATTAGCTATCAAAACACAGATTAAATTTCGCTAAAAGAGCTAACTGGAAAAATTAGGTAATTTTAGCTACTTCTTTACATTGTAATGTATTTTTATCTTTTGAAATTCTATTTGTAATTTTTTTCTCCTTGTATATTTATTTATTTTCAATCTGTGTATTTTGCCATCTTGGATATAAAATTTTCGATTATATTATAATTATGGGTTAGTTTAAATTTTGTCAACGTTCCTGTGATTTAATAGTTGTTGCATATATTTTTATATTATTATTAGTAGTATTAGTATTATTATTTTGAAATACCTTATGTAAAACGTTTCATTAATTTTGTAAATATTACTTTTCAAATTAATAAAAATTATTTTTTTATTTATTTATTCTTCAAATCTGATGCAAATATTATTTCATGAACAATATTTATTCTTCATTATTATTATTTTTTTTTTTTCAGGGTGATACAATTATTTAAAAATTTTAAAAAATCTCAATGCCATTACAATTAATTATAAAAAAAAGTGTATGAAAGTTATTTTTGAAGTTCATCAAAATTATTCCATTTAATTTAAATTAATATGAAAACTCCTTTTCAATTTCATTGAAACTATTCTATTTAAAGTAAACATTCTTTTATTTATTTATTTTTTCAAATACTTATCCATTCTGTATAATGTAATAATTAATGCATGCTAAATAATTATGTGGTGCCGCATGTAATATTTTTATGGCAAATTTTTTAATTGATTATTTATTTATTTTTACATTACCTTCTTAATTTAAGAAAAATTAATTTTACTTTCTTATTTGATGCAAATGTTGTTCATATAAGCAGTAGTCTCTTTATTGATACTTTATTATTATTTTTTTTAATCTTCCCAAAATAATAAAATTTTGAAAATTAGCAATCACTTAAGAATGCAATAACTGTTCCAAACAAATTATATGCAAATTACTTTTTAATTTCATTGAAATTATTACCAAAAAATTTAAAAATATGCTATACATAATATCCCAAAATAATAAAATTATGAAAAGTAATAATCATTTAAGAGTGATATTATTGTTTCAAAAAACCTATCTATATGCAAATTACTCTTTAATTTCTTTGAAATTATTACTAAAATTTTAAAGATAGTACACAAATAGAGAGGGGACATGTATGAAAACAAGTATTACTCACCAATGTTTACAAGCTTTATATTGTCGGATGCCATGGCTTGAAGGGCCGTCTGAACATTTTCCAAACACTGATGTTGATTTAAAGGTTTCCGGATTTTTTTCAGTTTCCTTTTTTGTAAAACCTCAATAAGCGCTATAAGTTTAAGTCCATCATTAAAATCAGTCTGAAAATTTGAAATCGACATATTCAACGGACGAAGTTGTTCGTTTATCCAATTTTTAAATGTTTTTTCTTGAATTTCAACCCAAACATATTCGTCCCCTTTAATATGCATGGCCCGAGCCGCATGTCCTTCCGGGGACCGAGCTTTTAAACCCACGTGACTTAGGCCCCAATCTGCATGCTCTTCTGAGTCCATCTTATATTTTGATATTTTCAAGTTGATTGTTTACTTCCAAAGTGCTACATTCACATGTCAAAAATTTATAAATAGGGCGTCTACTAATAATTTATGGTATTTGCATAACTGTTTCGAATATTTCTAAGACTAAAGGAAAAGTGGCGAAATGTTTATAAAACTGTCATTTAAAAGTGGCCACTCACTAAATAAGTTTTCACGTAAATATCCTGGACAAAGCAGAAGTGTGGTCACCTGTTACAATCCCTTCCGTCATCGCCGAGCGATAGGACACGTTTACATTCAAACGCAGGTGAAGTTCAATTGCCTGACACCGAGTGGCTGGACGCGATTGGAGGACGACCGGAGGTGTGAAGGCGGCAACCCTTTTCAAAAACCTGTTTTGGCGAAACTGTTTGCTCGCAACAGAACATGCGTTGGCGCAACGTGAATCCTCTTTTTTCCAAATTTCAAATTCACAGAAACACCAACAGTATTTTCCATATCAATGACCTGCCATGCCAGAGTAGTACTGACCGGCCCACCGGGAAACGAGAAAAATGCCGGTGCGCTCCCAGTGGCGAATCTAGATTTATCATTTCGGAGGGGGCTGAGATACAGTAAAAGTTTCTAAGACGGAATCATAAGAAAATAACTTTTCAGCTTTAAACAGATTTTTATCGCAGTAGGTTTTGTATATATTATACCGTACCTGCTAAGAATGAATCGCATGGGACTGCAAAAAATTTCATTTAAAGCAGGTTTTCGTCTTAATCAGTATAATTTTTATGGCTTGTAAAGAGAGCCTGTGTATAACGGACACTTGGCTGAAATAGTTTTTTTATTATATTTGTCTCGGCGAAATAATAATTTTTAATGAAAACCTGCCTAAAACGGAATGTTACTATTCTCCTTATAAATTCTATCTTAGCGGATTTCATTACATTTTGATAAACTTTCATAATTGTATTTACAAATTTCGGAAGGGGCTGCAGCCCCATCAGCCCACCCCTTGAATGCGCTGCTGTGCGTCCCAGTCAATATCACGCATCAAATTATGTAATCTGAACGTTTATAGAGTTTCAGACTTTTATTTGACAACATTTTTCTTCAACAATATAGCCACTGATATTCTGTACTGATTATTGATTTAACTATTACTGTACTAATAAATTTTGCGCATGAATTATTTTCTAATTTATCATAAAGTCATTGTAGATACATCTTTCAATATGAGTTGGAAGGGAAGGAATTATGATGCGGGATAAAATTGGTTTTTTATAATTTTTTAAGCTTTTTGCGTCCCAACCAATATTTTTTCCTCAAGAATCACGCACCAAATTATGTAATCTGAACGGCATAAAATTTTATATCATTATTTGACAACATTTTCTTCCACAATATTTTGTACTTGTTATTAATTTAACTATTATTGTTCTAATAAATTTTGCCTATGAATTATTTTCTAATTTATCGTAAAACCATTATAGATACAGCTTTCAGTATGAGTTGAAAGGGAAGAAATTATGACGCGGATAAAACTCATTTTCTATAAATGTTCCAGCTTTTTGTTCCCCAGCTAATATTTTTTCCGAAGTATCACACATGAAATTGTGTAATCTGAACGGCATAGAATTTCAGACACTTATTTTACAACATTTTTCTTCTACAATATTACCACTAATATTTTGTACTGGTTATTAATTTAACTATCATTGTGCTAATAAATTTTGCGCATGAACTATTTTCTAATTTATCGTAAAATCCTTGTAGATACATCTTTCAATATGAGTTGAAAGGGGAGAAATTCTAATGCGGGATAAAACTGATTCCCTATAAAATTTTAATCTTGAACTATAATATTTTACATACAATAAGAAAATGTTTTTATAAACATAAAATAATATTTAATGTTCAGATAATTATTTCTGAAAAGAAAAAAAAAAAAGAGAGAGAGAGAGAGAGAGAGAGAGAGAGAGAGATCTTCTGATATATTTTAAAGCAAAAATCGACGAACTTCTAGTTTAGTTTTGCTAATTCCACTAGAGTCGTTTGGAGTTTTTTTCCTTTTAACTTCAACGTTATATGGTGTTTATTATAACATACTCAAAATAAGAAAGAAGTTAATGTTTTTTTAAATAAATGTTTTATAAATTTTAATTATAATAATTAAAATAATGTAAAAAATATATATATTCGAAAATAATCATCATTTTCTGATGATATAAATTTCTATTTTCAAACCAAATCTGAAAACGCCTTCTTGAATCATACTTCAAAGGTTCAGTAATGAAGAATTTTTTGTTTTAAATGCAATTTTTAATCATTTCAAAATATTTTCTCACATATGTGAATGTGATATAAAATTATCACCTCTAGAAATTCTTTATTGCAAGATTCTATGCTTCAAAATTCTTCTCTGAATAATAACAAAGCAAATTAAGAAGACCAGTATCCATTTTTTTGACAGGTGTAGACAGAAAATAATTTTTTATTTTGTTTTTATTATTATTTACTCAGAGAAGTTATTAGTCATAATTTAGGATCAAAAAATAAATTTCATAAGTAAGTATTGAACGAGTCTTTTCTAACTTGATTCCTTCAACTTTATATTTTTTATTTTCGGTCTTATTTAAAAGTGTCTTATTTCATTGCAATTCCTCTAAGGCAGTGATACCCTATATTTACTAAAAGTACTATTGGCCTTGTTTAATGACAGAAATTTTGCGTTTATCTTACGTGAAAATTTCTACTGAAAATATTTGTAACTATGCACTGTAAAAAAAAATTCAAGAGGTTACTAAAAATTTCTTAGTAAATTTGTATTCCACAGAATTTTTTAGTAACCATTACAAACTTTTTTTTTGCAAGTGAAACAAGCATTTCTTTTGTAAACTGAACAACAGAATTTTTTGTATAACTAACTTAAAAATTTTTAGTATGAGCCACAAAGCAAATTTTAGTAATAGCTCCAAAACTACTTTTAATAGCCATTACGTGCAATCGAAGCGGAGGAGCTTCCTTCGAGCTGCATCCAAACTTCTGAAGCGGAAGATTTTCGGCAAAACCGCAACAGATGGCAGAACTAAATATTCCTTACTGCTCCGATCGGATTTTCATAATTCCTTTATTAACGAGACACTACAGACATTCGGGGAGTATTTGGCTGTGGCAAGCTTCGAACCCGGGACCTTTTAGCCTGCAGTCCGTTACTATAACCACTATGCTATCAGGGCCACACCAACTGAGTTTTAGTAAGAGCTATTAAAAATATAAAACTATTAACTCTATTCGTTGCTAACATTTTTCTAGTGATTCTTACAGATTTTCTAGTAACCGACTAAGATTACTAAAAATTTTTTAGTAATTACAAGAATCACTAAAGTTTTTTTAGTAGATCGACCTTTTTTTTTTTACAGTGTGCGAAGTAACCTAACATTCCACTAAGACATAGAGAAATGTGCATTTCAGTAGGCAATTCAGTATATTTCTACTATATTTATATAGTTATACAGTTGTAGTATTTCGATAAATCGTGATTTAAATGTAATAAATTTTTATTTAATGTTTTATATATATAGAAAGAAGCGAGAAAAAAAATCCTTCCATGTTAATATTATGTCTCTTGCGGTCGCAGTGAGATGCAAAGAAGCCCAACTCGACCAGAAATTATGTCTGGTTTTCCAGTATGAATACAGTTTTTAAGTTGGGGGGGGGGGGGGATTTTACCATACCTCAAAATTGGTAAATTTCGTACAAAGTAAAAAAAAGTGAGTGGAAAAACCAACTGGAAGAAATGTAAGAAAATATTTCCCTTTACCGAATTTAGAATAGAAGTTGCAACTTTGTAAAATACATTAAATGCATTTTCTTATAGATGGCCTTAAAAAAGTTAATTATATACTGAATTTATTATTGCATCAGCTTTTTTAGAAAGATCACACACCTGACTGAAACTTTTCAATTGTTGAATACCTAAAAAAAATTATCCCAAACACAAAATATCCATTAAAAGTTGTCCATTTCAAATTAACTAGCATATTTTTATTACTATTGGTTAAACTTCTTTAATTGCTAGTAAATATAAATGAAAAATTTATCTATTTTAAGATGAAACTTTTACAGAATAATTAATAAAAAACACCACTTAGAATTTACATCCATTTTAGTAAGGAAATTAATGTAGGAGAGAACACATGTGTAAAGTAAGCAATACCTCAACCCAGGGCTGTCCAACGCGGCATCCGCTTGTGCCAAGGCGCTCTTTGCAGGTTTTCTTAATGCACTTCTGAAGGTTTCCTGTTACTAGACTTTAAAAAAATCCCTCGTAAATGATACTTTGTTTAAAATCCTTGATGTTTGGTTGAGAGATATTTTAAAAATCTCTACAAGTTACTACTAACACGCATCAACAATTAGAATGCACCAACGCATTATAAAAAAGCAACAGCACATGATTTTTTTTTTTATTATTTATCAGTTGCTGTTGAGTTTCTTCACTAATTTCTAGTTATTCTTTGTACATCATTTTATGGAAAATATATCAATATAAATTAATAAATGTCGGCAATAACCTCTTTAATGTATGTAATGAAGTAAAATGTAATAATAATAATAATAATAATAATAATAATAATAAGCGATCCTCTCCGTCTTTCACACATGAAAATTCAACAATTTTGTTATTGTTATTGACATTGTTTCACTAACTATTTGGATGTTTTATAATACAGGATAAAGACTCTTGTCCCCCCCCCCCACCCCCCCAGACCTTTGAAACTTTAGGTAATTTTTATGATTTTTTTTTTTTTTAAATCTATATTTCTATATTTTAAAAGAAATCTAAAAGAAATCCATCAATGAAAACTCTTCGAGGTTCTTTCTTTGAAATCACTCATGATTTGATTTGTGTACTTTTTATACTATCAAATGTACTCCTCCAGGGGGAAAAAAAATGTAGTGATTGCAGAGTATTTGCGTCCCCCCAAAAACCCTAACAATATCTTTTTAATAACAGATGATGTTTCATTTTCTGGCTCCTTCCAATTAAAGAATGTCTGAGATAACCCCTTGCAGAAAAATGTATTATTTGAAATTTATTACCATTTACAGTTATTTCGAATATTTACTTATTTATTATTATTATTATTTACACAGCGCTAGCATTATGTCTCTAGTGCGTTCTGCATTTGCATATATGTATTGCTACTAATATTAAAAGATGATATTCTTGCGTATTTTGAACCATGTTAATAATGGCGCCCTTCACTGCTTGCTTAAAGCTGAGATGTGCCCCTGCTTTTGTAAAAGACAGGAAAGGCTTGCCTTAACCCTTTCGGGTTTCGTGTACTATTAATAGTACATGTCTTTTAATGGAGTATTATTTTGTTTTAAGAAATACTTTTGTAATATTGGCATGTAGTAATATTAGAATAAGTCTAGGCCTTTACTATATGACTTCATATGTTAAGAATTTAGTAATAATAAAAATTATTATTATTTCCTTAATTCTCTTTGCGCCGTTTGCGATACATTTATTTTAAACACATATTCAACTTTTTAAATTTAAATTAAAAGTTACTTTCCTGAAAGAATCATGTGTAACAAAGCACAAAAAGTATTAGAAAGTTGAAATATAAGTTTAATATTATTGTAATACAATAGTTTCTTAACATCTCCAAAAATTCTTCTTTAGCCTCTTGTCATATAAATATGAATTGAATAGTGCGCAAAACAACAATATTTGTTATCTTTCAGACAATGAAATATTCGTTAAACAATAATTAATCTATTTGGATGGCTAGTTTTAATGTTATTAACATAAAAGTTTTTTTTTTTTTTTTTTTTTTTTTTTTTTTGAAAACTGAAAAATAATTCGGTCCCGAAAGGGTTAATAGTAATAAAGTAAGATGAAAATGAAAGATATGATAATAATGTGACAGATTACTATAATAATAAATAGTATAAGGTAGTATCTATGAAAAAAGTTTTAGAATATTAGTGTTTTAAAAGCAGCATTCAGGTATAAGCTATACACTATGTGGCCAAAGGTGGCCGGGCACTTGTGATTTTAGACATTTTGTTAAATATCTAGAAACATACATGAGCAATTATATTCGAGTGTGTAAACATAGTAGTACAGGCCATATACTACAGTGAAGATCTTTTCCAGAATTGACACAGGGGACTGTCAATAAATTGAAACCGAACGAATATCTTTTAGATAACCCTGCAAAAACTATTGTAGCAAAATTGTTCAAGCTGCAAATTATGATTATGGGACTTATTGTAAAAAAAACTGTGTTAATTTTTATGTGGATAGCATGTAGGGGAGAGGGGGGCACGTTTGAACACTCTAAATATTTTCCTTCAAATATTTTTTTAAATGTTTATGGCAACACATTATTAAAACTTCAGTGCAATAAGTATACAAAGCTGCACCATTTTGTAAGCACAATACTGTCTAAGCAAGGCATGTAAATTTCTCCCTCTTGAATCTAAACTTAAGAAAATAAAGTTGTACGATTTTTGTTGACAATTTTTTATCCCTAAAATTTTGATTTATTGTTCAACACTTAAATAAAGGTGTAATCTTTAGTTTATAAGCTTTGTTTTATTCAAATTCTTCAGCCGAATTGAGTAAACCGTTGTAATGTTGAGCTCCATGTGATGGGGTACCATTGAACATCTAAAACTATGAAGTAAAGAGCTGTTGATGCACATAATTATTATCATTTTTTATTTTTTATTTTATTTTTTTTTTTATTTATTTATTTTTTTTTTTTTTTTTTGCGAAAAGAAAGGTTAATTAAGAATATTAAAGAATATGGACTTATACTGTTAACAATCCCTCTTTACTGCACACATGTATTACAATCTCTGGATGTATCAGCGATGGGAAGTTTCAAATCTAAATTAATGATGGCATTCATTTATTTGGTAACTGCAAATCCCAGATACACCATAATGATTCGTGATTTAGCAGGTTTGTCTAACAAAACCTATACTCTTTCATTTACTCCTTCCCAAACATTATTTTTGGTATCCGTACTAGACAAAACGGAATTTAAGTCAGGTTTTTTTCATAAAAAGTGTGAATGAAAAATTTTAATTTTCCAGAAGCATCAGATATTATATTGGTGTATTTCAAGGATATTGTAAAAAAGTTTTCACAACCAACATAACTGGAGGGACACTCTGTGTTGTTTGAACAATGATTTTTGACATCAACTTTCATGGATTTAAGTTTGGTTAAATAATAAGGTACCCTGGGGTAATAACGCCACGTTAAGGTTCTACCAATTTTCACGGCTTAGTTTTAGATTGTATTTTTCAAACAAATATAGGATCTGATACAGCAACTCATTGACTATCTATATAAAATAAAATAATTTAACAGATATGTATTCATAAAATGTAATGACGTTTTTTCTTGACCCATGCTATTTGGCGTTATTACCCACCTATATGGGTAATAACGCCATGCAAACAAAACTATGAAATAAGATGGAATAATTGCATGTAGATAGCCCAATTCTAAAAATACAAACTCTACAAACTTAGAAATTGACAAATTGCATTCTAAGATATTGAAAATGTTCAATTTTTGTGAAAGTGTAAGAAATATAAAGGTGTGGTGTGGAAGGGGGGGATGAGGCAAATGAATATCAGACAGTGAGTTTCTTTTTGCTTAAAAAGGACCGTTTAAATAGAAATATGAGAAACATTGCACAGTTTTAACTGTGTTTATTTGAATCAGTATTTAGGATGTAGCTCGGCCACTGTAGGCAATCAACCGGGGTATTAATGTCAAGGATTGGCGTTATTACCCCGGTATAGTTATTGCGCAGTACATTTTAAATTACAAATTATCTCGAGAAGATATCCAAAATCTTCAACAACATTTTAAAAGTACATGAAATGCACTACAAATTTATGTAATTAACAAAGTATTTCCGGATAAAAAGATAGTCTTCACATATACAAAACGTATCTCGCAAATTTTAGATCAAGCGTTAATTTTAGTTGCTTGTAAAAACAATAAGACCTAAAAATGAAACAAATTAACTTGAAGCTGTTTTTTGCGATTTATATGACTCAAAACCCTTCTGCGCAGAGCACATGGGTGTCATTTACCTGATTATTTCATAATTATGCAAAATATAAGCACTTGGCGTTATTACCACGCCTGGCGTTATTACCCCAGGGTACCTTACAAAAATTATAAGTTTCGATTAAATATAATTATTTAATTTTATTCATATTACTTTATATTTCTGAAACATATGCAGCTTTTTGTGAAAACTCTCAATATTTTCATATTTTATTCATTTTTAGGTAGCTTTCATTACAAAAAGTAAAAAGCTACCTATTGCAGCCGTCCGGAGGAAAGCACTTCCAGAAAATTTTGGTATATTTTCACCGATCATGACCCCCAGACCCCAAAACCACCCTCCGTTCAAATGTTGACATATATATATATATATATATATACACTATATTGCCATTGATTATGGGACACTTGCGATTTTAGACAGTTTACTAAATATCTAGAAAAATACATGAGGAATCATCTCGAAACTCTTAGTGTATAAATATAATAGTATAAGTCATACATCTTCGTGAAGATTTTTTCCCAAAACTCTAAAGGGGACCGTCAACAAATTAAAAAAGAATGAATATCTTTTGAATAACCCTGTCAAAACTAATGTAGCAAAAGCGCTCAAACTCTAGATTGTAATTGAATGCCTTATTGTAATAAGCCTTGTTCATTTTTATGCAAATAGCATGCATACTCGCAGAGTAATTAAGGTTTTTATAAAAATGATCCCAAATTTTCCCAAGTTTTTTCCTTATAATTTTCAGAGTTTTTAATATAAAATATTATTTTTTTTTTTCAGAAAATATGACAAACAACATTGCACACTGATACACAGTACCCTGTAATCAGAATTAAAAAATAATGAAAATTGTATAAAAAATGAGTTGGTTTACTAAAAAATTTTTTACTGCGCATGCGTCAACGATATCAAAATTTCATTTGCATATTATGTTAGCTAAATGTATAGAGCAACATTTGTGAAAGTCACAAAATCATAACTTGAAAATTCTGACAATAATCGTCAATTGAATAAGTCGAAAATCCGTTATTCTCAAAATGAAGCAAAAACAAGAGGGGTTGTATCCATATATTCATTGATAAGTGTCAATATAGAATACATAATTTGGGATGTACTACTGCATTTGGATAAAATCCCTCATTTTTTTGCTTCATTTTGGAAACAACGGATTTTGTCCTTTTTCTATAGACGATTACTTTCAGAATTTTCAAGCTATGATTTTGAGACTTTTACAAAAGTTGCTCTATACATTTAGCTAACATAATATGCAAATGAAATTTTGATATCTTTGACGCATGCGCAGTAAAAAATTATATAGTAAACCTACTCATTTTTCATACAATTTTTATTATTTTTTAATTCTGATTACAGGGTACTGTGTGCAATGTTGTTTGTCATATTTTCTAAAAAAAATATTATTTTATATTAAGAACTCTGAAAATTATAATGGAAAAACTTGGAAAAATTTGGGACCATTTTTATAAAAACCTTAATTACCCTGCGAGTGTGCATGCTATTTGCATAAAAATGAACACAGTGTATTACAATAAGGCATTCAATCATAATCTAGAGTTTGAGCGCTTTTGCTACATTAGTTTTGACAGGGTTATTCAAAAGATATTCATTCTCTTTTAATTTGTTGACGGTCCCCTATGGCTTTTCGGTAAAAAATCTTCACGGAGATGTATGACGTATACTATTATATTTATATACTAAGAGTTTCGAGATGATTCCTCATGTATTTTTCTAGATATTTAGTAAAATGTCTAAAATCGCAAGTGTCCCATAATCAATGGCAATATAGTGTATAACCATATACAAGGTGTTTCTAAATTCATGGTACAAACTTAAAGGGGTGATACTACACATCAAGACAAACAATATTAAATAGGAAACTAAGGGTCCCAAACGTCTTCCGAAGGAGATAGGCGCCATTAAAGTTTAGGGTCCAAAAATTCAAATGATTATAAAAAACAGAAAAATTGGTCGATTCGTTTGCGGTTTTCACTAAAACTATTCTTTAAGTCAGTATTGTCTTGAAAATAAATTATAAAGATAAATTTCAAAAAATGCCGACAGAGGGCGCTTTAGACTTTGGAGTAACGAACAACTATTTTTTACCGTTATTTTTTGCATCTCATTACATTTTTTTAGAAGGTTAGACATAAACTTAAATTTTGAGCTCAAAATCTAAATCGTTGGGAGTGGTTAAACAGCGCAAACTGAACTGTGGTTGAAGGTTCAAATTCCAAATGATTATAAAAAAACGGAAAAATTGGTCAATTGATTTGCGATTTTTACTAAAATTATTCTTTATGTCAGTATTATCTTGAAAATAAATTGTAAAGATAAAATAAAAAAATGCCGATAGAGGGCGCTTTAGACTTTGGAGTAACGTAAAACTATTTTTTACCGTTACTTTTTGCATCTCATAATTTTTTTTAGAAGTTTAGACATAAACTTAAATTTTGACATGAAAATCTGATTCGTTGGGAGTGGTTAAGTAGCGCAAACTGAACTATGTTCAATGGGGGTGGGGAGGTTCAAATTTCAAATGATTATAAAAAACGGAAAAATCTGTCGATTCGTTTGCCGTTTTCGCTAAAACTATTCTTTATGTCAATATTTCCTTGAAAATAAATTTTAAAGATTAATTTCAAAAAATACCGTTAGAGGGCGCCTTAAGTTTTAGAGTAACCAACAACTATTTTTAACCTTTATTTTTTGTATGTAATTAAATGCTTGTAAATGTTCAAATTTAAATTTTGAGCACAAAATCTGTATCGTTGTGAGTAATTAAGTAGCGGAAAATTGAAATGTGTTCGAGGGGTGGAGAGGGTAACATTTCAACTCCTGAACACATTTCAGTTTGCGCTTCTTAACCCCTCCATCGATTTAGAATTTGAGGTCAAAATTTAAATCTAAGCATTTGTAAGCATTTAATTAGATACAAAAAATAACGGATAAAAATAGTTGTCGGTTACTCTAAATTTTAAGGCGCCCTCTTACGGTATTTTTTAAAATTAATCTTTAAAATTTATTTTCAAGGATATATTGACATAAAGAATAGTTTTAGCTAAAACGGCAAACGAATCGACCAATTTTTCCGTTTTTTATAATCATTTGAAATTTGAAACTCCCCACCCTCATCGAACACAGTTCAGTTTGCGCTACTTAACCACTCATAACGATTCATATTTTCATCTAAAAATTTAAGTTTATGTCTAAGCTTTTAAAAAATTTTTTATGAGAGAGTTCAGTTTGCGCTGTTTAACCACTCCCAACGATTTAGATTTTGAGCTCAAAATTTAAGTTTATGTCTAACCTTCTAAAAATATGTAATGAGATGCAAAAAATAACGGTAAAAAATAGTTGTTCGTTACTCCAAAGTCTAAAGCGCCCTCTATCGGCATTTTTTGAAATTTACCTTTATAATTTATTTTCAAGACAATACTGATTTAAAGAATGGTTTTAGTGAAAACCGCAAACGAATCGACCAATTTTTCTGTTTTTTATAATCATTTGAATTTTTGGACCCTAAACTTTAATGGCGCCTATCTCTCTCGGAAGACGTTTGGGACCCTTAGTTTCTTATTTAATATTGTTTGTCTTAATGTGTACTATCACCCCTGAAAGTTTGTACCATGAATTTAGAAACACCCTGTATATATATATATCTGATATTTGTCATGCGATAACTATCGTATTTATGAGCCGATTTGAATGAAACTTGGTATGTGCATAGAACATACAAATATCTCGACCGAGTTCGTTGGCCAGCATCATGCGCCATCTTGTTTCAAAATGGTGGCCATTTAAATTTTTTTTAATTTAAAATTTAAAATTCAATGCGAAAAAAATAAAAGTTGAAAAATATTTTTATTTTATGTGTTAGATCTTAAAATACCTATTCCAGAACACTTTTTATTTTGTCTATATCTTAAAAAATGATTGAGTTATAGCACTTTGAATTTTTCTTATGGCTGACATTTTGAAACGATCAAATTTTTGTCATGCTATAACTAACGTTTTTATGAACCGATTTGAATGGAACTTGGTACGTACATAATACATACAAATATCTCGACCGAGTTTATTGGCCAGCATCATCCGCCATCTTGTTTCAAAATGGCGGCCATTTAAAGAATTTTAAAAAATTTTAAATTTAAAAATAAATGCGAAAAATTTAAAAGTTGGAAAATATTTTTATTTTATGTGATAAATCCTAAAACAACTATTCTAGAACAGTTTTTACTTTGTCTATATCTTAAAAAATGATTGAGTTATAGCACTTTGAATTTTTCTTATAGCTGACATTTTGAAACGATCTGATTTTTGTCACGTGATAACACTCGTATTTATAAGTCGATTTGGATGTAACTTGGTGTGTATATAGTACTTAATAAACCTGGACTGGGTTCGTTAACCAGTTCCATCCGCCATCTTGTTTCAAAATGGCGGCCTTTTAATTTTTTTTTCAAATTTAAGATTTGAAATTAGGTACAAAAAAGTGAGAAATTGAAAAAAAAAAATTCTTTGATGCATTTGACATTGATACAAAGATTTCAAAGCATCTTTTGTCTCGTCTGTATCTTAAAAAAGTCTGAGTTTCAGTACTTTTAATTTCTAGTGTTGTCCACATTTTGAAATGATCTGGTTTTCGTCACGTGATAACACACTATTTATATACCGATTTGGATGAAACTTCTTGCGTAGATAAGTCGTACTGATGCCTCGACCGAGTTCGTTGGCCAGTTGCAACCGCCGTCTTGTTTCAAAATGGCGGAATATTATTATTTTTTTTAATTTAAATTTTAAAATTAGATGCAAGAACATAAGAAATTGAAAAAGATTTTTCTTTTGTGTTTTGACCTTGATACAAAGATTCCAGAGCATTTTCTGTTTCATCTGTATCTTGAAAAATGGCTGAGTTTTAGCACTTTCAATTTCCAGTGAGATTGACAATTTGAAACGCGTTTGAATCTGAAATTTGTCACGCGTTAATACGCATATTTATAAACTGATTTCGATAAAATTCCGTGTGTTCATGGTACATACCAATGTCTTCACCGAGTCCACGGCCAACTTTATCCGCCATCTTGTTTCAAAATGGCGGCCATTTAAATTTTTCAAAAATCTTTTAAATGTATAATGATGTATAAACAAAAAATTAGAAATTGAAAAAAGGTTCTTTCTAAACTATTTATCTTAATAATGAATTCCGGAGTATTTTTTGCTTTGTGTTTACATTGAAAAACGCCTGGGATATAGCAGTTTGAATTTCTAATGTGGGTGACATTTTTTTTAAAGTCAATTTGCCCGCGACAGCATTTGTATATATTAATCAATTTCGATGTGAGCGTGCATGTTCACATGAATTAAGATTTCGATCAAGCTCATTGGTTTTTTTTTTTTTTTTTTTTTTTTTTTTTTTTTTATCCATCATTCTGCTTTAAAATGGATATCGTAGAATTTGGCGACCCTATAAATCGCTTAAAATACAACCAGGTTGAATAAAAGATGACTAATTTCTAAAAATTCCTATTAATATTCAGTATTGACTAAATCTAGTATTCAGTTTTTTATAATCGTGTTCCACTATTTTGAGCTTCGTATATTTGATTTATGTAACTTAATTTAAAATAAATAAATAAGTATATGAAAGCTACCTCTTCCTCCCGGCTTTGCCGGAAGGACTTTTTCAAAGGTGCCCATTATTTGTTGAATGATACCCCTACATGGGGCAGGTTTGAACATAATTTTTTTAGCATTTTAAATCTTCACATATTTTTTTTTTTTTAATTTACATGGAATTTCTTTAATTTCTGGATCATATATGATGGGGAAATGCATTGTTTTCATTATGTAATATTTAAAACGCAAAAAATATAATTCAAATTAGAAATGCATTGATCTTTTAAAAAATTGTTCAAACGTGCCCTCCTTTCCCCTATACTCGTAGAGAAATGAAGGTTTTTATAAAAACAAATTCCCAGATTTTGCCAGGATTTTTTGCTTATAATTTGCAGAGTTCTTAATATAAAAAAATTTTCCTTTCAGAAAATATGACAAACATTATTGTACAGAATATCCTTTAATCAGATTTTAAAAACAATAAAAATTGTATGAAAAATGAGCAGATTTACTAAAAATTTTTTCACTGCGCATGCGTGAATGCTATCAAAATTTCATTTGCATATTCTATTAGCTAAATGTATAGAGAACTTTTATGAAAGTCTCAAAAAACATAGCTTGAAATTTCTGAAAATTACCTTCGGTAGAATAAGCCCAAAATCCGTTGTTCCCAAAATGAAACAAAAAAAATGAGGGGATGTATCCAAATATAGTAGAGCGTGCAGTATTTTGTATTCTATATTGAAACTAATCTATGGAAATATAGATACAGCCCCTTATCTTTTTGCTTTGTTTTGAAAACAATGGATTTTGAGCTATTCTATTGACGATAATTTTCAGAATATTCAAGCTATGTCTTTGTGGCATTCACAAAAATTGTCCCATACATTTAGAAATCACATAATGAAAATTATATTTTGATTGTATTGGCGCATGTGCAGTAAATCATTATTTAGAAAAACTGCTCATTTTTTCATACAATTTTTATTATTTTTTAATTCTAATTACAGGGTATTGTGTACAGTATTGTTTGTCGTATTTTCTGAAAAGAATATTTTTTATGTTAAGAACTTTGCAAATTATAATTAAAAAAAAAAAACTTGACAAAATTTGGGACTGTTTTTATAAAAATCTTAATTTCTTTACGAGTATGCATGCTATCCACATAAAAATGAACAAAATATTTTTACAGTAAGCCACTTAATTATAATCTACAGTTTGAACGCTTTTGCTAGATTAGTTCTGACAGGGTTATCCTAAAAATATTCGTTATTTAATCGTTATTTATCAACTGGTTGACGTTAAACTATGGAGTTTCGAAAAAAATATTTACGGAAATATATGACCTGTACTATTATGTTGCCGCAATTAGAGTTTCAGGATAATTCCTCATGTATTTTTCTAGATATTGAACAAAACGTCTAAAATCACAAGTGGCCAGTCGCCTTTGGCCATATGGTGTACATACTGCAAAAAAGCTGTAACATAAATAAGAATGAGATTCAACGACAAAATTGTTTTTTAATATGTTGCATAATATTCTGTACAAAAAAGAAGCATGTTTTATGTTTTTTTTTTTTATTATTATTGAATGTGCAAAGAACATTCTCCTTCCTCTAAAGTACTAAAAACCATCACCTATAAATACCTGCCAAACCTCAAGTTTGTTATTAAATAATTAATTTATTTTTCAAAAAATAATGCAATAAAACCTCGTTACAACAATATTTTAGGGACCAAATAAATATATTGTTGTAGAAAAGTATTTTGCTATATCGTGGGCCTACATATTTTGGCATTTAATTTTTTTTTTTTTTTTTAATGTATATCATACTTAAAAAATTATATTTAGAAGAAATTAATTAGCAGAATGTTAATAATAATGGTTAAACACTACAATATATAAATAAATAAATTATATTAAATTAAATAAATAAATAAAATAAATTCAGAAAATAAGCAAAGAAATATTTACAGAATTTTTTGTTAAAAGAATTTTTTACAGCAAAACCAAAATATCATTAAAAAAAGAAAGAAAGAAAATAGCGTTGAAATTTGAAATGAAAAATCATTGCACAGGGTTTTATTGCTCTAGAGAATATCGCAATATTGAGAGGAGATTAACATTAGTTTATATGAAAATTCATCGGGACCACCAAATATTATTGTAGTAGAGGGAGTTATTGTTGTATAGGATATCGTTATAGCGAGGGTTTACTTATTTGAAATACTAATCAAGTTCCATTTAAGATTTCATATATTTATGCTTCGAGTTTAATTCTTTTTTATAGTTAATATGTTATAATTTTGAACGTGTGTTTTGTTTTCTGTTGATTTCTTCCTCAGTTTGTTTTGGTTTTTTTCCAGTTTCTTTCACTGTCCTGTAAGAAGCCCAACCCTGACTATACTGCTTTATCAGAGGCCATTTTTGTGTTTGAAGTGGTAGGGTATGATCTTTAAAGATCTGCTCTCATTAAAAAAAAAAAAAAAAAAAAAAAAAAAAAAAAAAAAAAAAAATATTATATTCAAAAATATATTAACACAATAAGAATTTTTGATTAAGTGCGATTTTCAACTTTTCACTTGGGTTCCGTTTAGCTTTTAATCTACACTGGTGGACAAAATTAAGAGATGGAAGGCATTAACAAAAATATCTCGAGAAATACTGGATCAAAATAAATGAAAATTGGTATGGATATAACTTATAGTATGACAATAATATGTGCAAAGCAAAAATTAAAGTGCCATTAATTGGCAAGAGTTATTGGCAACAGTCCAATGTGGACTGAAATTCATGATGAAAGATGGCAATGAAAGTGGAGGCTTGTATGGTGTGTTGTCGCCTCTAGTACGGTGTGTGGTCACCTCTGATAGGTAGACAGTATGCACAACGAGTATGCATGCTGTTAATAAAAGCGTTAAGGATTGCTTGTGGAAGACTCTGCAGCTCTTCCACCAGAGCAGTTTTTAACTCCGGAACGGTTCTGGGTGGAGGTTGGCATCTCGCAATAGCCCTTCCAAGAGCATCCGAAGCATGTTCAATGGGGTTAAGGTCAGGAGATTTGGCTGGTCAATCCATTCGATGAATATCCTCGCTTTCCAGATACTCCTCAAAGGACGTCTACAGCAACACAACTGTCTAGGGACCTTGCTGTTACCACAGGAGCATTAGTTTCAAGGATGAATGTTGCCAGTAGGCTCCGTGAAAGAGTGTTGTATGCCAGGAAGCCCGCCATTTGCATCCCACTCACTCCTTTCCACAAAAGAGAGCGTGCACAATGGTGCAGACAGCATCAGCACTCGACACAGCTCCAATGGGCTAATGTTCTGTTCACAGATGAGTCCAGATTCAGTCTTCAATCTGATTCTCGTCAAATATTCATATAGAGGGAACCTGGGACCCGATACCATCCCAGTAACATCATGGAAAGGGACAATTATGCTGGTGGAGGACTGATGGTTTGGGCAGGGTCATGCAAGATACCCGCACACCGCTCCATGTGTTTGACACTGGTTCCGTGAATGCCCAGAGGTACAGGCAGGAGATCCTACAATCCTAGGTGCGTCTTTTCAGGGGTGCTGTTGGCCCTGAATTCGTTTTTATGGACGACAATGCCCGACCACATAGGGCTCGCTTGGTTGAAGAGTATCTGGAAAGCGAGGATATTCATCGAATGGATTGGCCAGCCAAATCTCCTGACCTTAACCCCATTGAACATGCTTGGGATGCTCTTGGAAGGGCTATTGCGAGACGCCAACCCCCCCCCCCCCCCAGAACCATTCCGGAGTTAAAATCTGCTCTTGTGGAAGAGTGGAAGGGTCTTCCACAAGCAATCCTTAACTCGCTTATTAACAGCATGCATACTCGTTGTGCATACTGTCTATCTGTCAGAAGTGGCCACACACCCTACTAGAGGCGACCAGACACCATACAAGCCTCACTTTCATTGCCATCTTTCATCATGAATTTCAGTCCACATTGGACTATTGCCAATAGCTCTTGCCCATGAATGGCACTTTAATTTTTGCTTTGCACATATTATTGTCATACTATAAGTTATATCCATACCAATTTTCATTTATTTTTATCCAGTATTTCTCGAGATATTTGGGAAAACGCCTCCCATCTCTTAATTTTGTCCACCAGTGTATGTCAATTAAAAGAATAGTCCAACAATTACACGACTGCATTATGACACGTCAAAGTCAATAAAGTTCTCAATGAAGTTTTTATCGTAAGAAAAATTAGCTCCTCTTCCACTTATTTCCATAGCAAGATCCTTCTCATCGTTCGGAGTTAAATCGTGAAGTCAGTTTTGTATTTGACAGGAGCTCGGTTCGCTTTCCTTGCACTGGGTCTTGGCTGGATATCGTTCGTTCCCTTACATATAGATAGGAAGTATAAATATCGCCAGATATTCTCTGAGCAAAAAACCATCGGACATCTTTTGTGTTTGCCTAAAGAAACAAATGGCTACCTCAGAGGTATGACTCTGAGTCTAAAACAAAAATGGAATCACAACCCCGTTTAAAAGCTCTTTAGAAACTTCTTGCATTCGCGTATATCACCTCTTTGCATTTCGCAAAGATTTTTTTTTTTGTTTTTGTTTTTACCTAACCATTGGAAGCTTTGATACTTTATGTCACTAACAAAGTTCGCTCTCGTAGGATGAAAGAACATTTAATAATCTCACAGTAGAAAACTTTCGGTTAGGCGCAATGGAATTCACCTGGTGTTCTTCGATAAATTGAAAGAGGAGTTTCTCCGCCCTTCACAGTGAAGTAGCCTTTGCTATACGCTGTTAAAAGAAATCTGAAATTCATGGACATAGTTTTTTTCTGAATTTAACAGAAAAAATTCCCTTTTCACAGCAAAAGGGCATTTTTTGTTAAAAATTGGAAAGCTCCATCATATTTCCCGAAAATAAAGAAACGGATAGAGATAGAAAGAAAGAAAGGAGATACTCCGTTATCTGGAGCAAATTTATTTTGAATGTTTTCAAAACTTATATGTTGCTTCACAAAAATGGAAAAACTCAACGAAAGAATCCTTGCTCTTTCGTGAGACTTGTATCGTTCTGCTGAATTGTAACTGTAATGTTTTTGTCATCGAGATTAAAAAGTATTATATTTCTTACCAATTTTCTAGCAACTTTATAATATCAATTTTATACAGGGATAAAAATTTCTGTTAAAACATAGAAATAAAAGCGAAACTCTCTATAAATTTGCATTAGTTATTGGTTAAGTGAATTCGATTACGTTTCTCGGGTATCATTCTGTACACATTTCTCTTACCTTATATCAAATTCCTTGTATTGATTTCCATATCTGTATTTAAAGACATTTTTATCTTTGTTAAAACTTGTAGGCCAAACTTGCAATTTCGATACACACTTTCTTTGTAATTTTATTAGAAGTAATAAAGAATTTTTTTTCACTTAGAATAATTTAGAAAGGGAAAAAATCAACTTCTCAGAATTAGTGGGGATTTTCATCGACAACCATATTGCATTTGTTTCCTTCACCAGGCACCAGAAGCTTGGTAATGCTAAAAATAAATACTGTAGTGTTACTTCAAAGGAATTATAATTATTACAATGCTATTATTCTTATTATTATTTGAGTGGTAAATGCGTTTTAAAAAATGTATTAATTTAGTAAAAACATATTACAAAAAATGAATAAAATAATGAAAACATAAAAAAATCACTTTTAAATTGCCTTTTTAGCTATTTGGAAAAAATAGTTGTTGTTCTTGGTAGAGAAATGGGAAAACTAAAGCATATCTGAAATCTTTTTAGTGGTAGAATTCCTCAATAAAGTTGATTTATTTTATTCTTTTCCTGATTGGTCCAAGTTTAATGTCCAGAAACGGAATACTTCTGTTTTTTATTTTATTCGTTTTCTGATTAGCCCAAGTTTAATGTCCAAAAATGGAATACTTCTGTTGCCAGGATGACAAAAAGAGTAATTAAAACTTTTAAAAAATTAACAATTTAACAGCAAATTGTGATAGAGGTTTCTAAAAAATTTCATTAAAAATTGCATTTTTTTTTCTCTACGAGTGTAAAAATTTAACAGTGTAAATATTTAAAATGTGCGATATTTTGACGTTGAAAAAATTGCAGTTTCAAAAATTGTAAAACTGAAATTTCATTTAAAATTTGTTTGTGATGGGTCAAAGAATATTAATGTTTAATCCATGTCGTGCGTAATATGAGGCGTTCAGAAGTAGTTCTGATTAACTCCATCAAATAAAAAATCACATTTTAAACAGTTAAATTTGTCTATCTTTACTGTTTTTTATCGTTGGCCTAGGAATGTTAATGTTTAATGCACGGAGTACGTAATATATGACTTGTTATAATCATCCTAAAAATGATGTTTATTATTATCATTAATTTAAATATAGAATTTATTTATAAGTCTTTAAAAGTTGAGTTTTTGAAAATATCATTTTCCAAATAGTCGTTGTAATTTGTTAAATTACATTTTTTTTCTGTTTATTTTTATCAGATTTCTTATTAAAAAGTCTTTTAATTAATCAACCCATTAAAAAATAAATAGTGTGAGACAATTGCGAAAAAATTTACATAACATTATTTAAAAAAAAAAAAAAAAAAAAAAAAAAGAGTTAATTTTTTTATTCATTCATTCATTTTTTTTTTTAAATGAGTTTTTTTTTTCTTAAACTAGTTAAAAAAATTAAAATTGATTTAAAAAATAATAAATATTATGCATCAGTCTAAAATGAAATAAAATAAACCGTTTACGAATATTCTAACGAGTATATTTCAAAGGAAATCTTTAAAAAGCACAACAGATTTTTCCCCACTGACTCATAAAAGACATACTTTGTACAAAGTAGCATCAGCCGCTATGGCTCTGCCAGTAAAAAGGTATTCCACTGCTAAAATGTCTGTAGTTTGATTCTCTGGACGGCTTAAAGTGCATCGTGCAAAAATTAAATAGTCAGTTCAAAATCACTCGGCGAGTTCGATTTCTTTGACGATTCATAGATTCATTAATATTAAAAGTTAAATTATTATCATTAAAAATCAAAATTTATAACGATTACCGCTTATTCAAACGGAGTTTTCCCTTCTTTTATTTCCCAAAATGGAAAATCTACTTTACGGAACGGTAAATGTCTGGCAACTCTGCTGCAAGTAGTTTTACCGTGAATTCACAGATTTATTTTTAACAGTGAACGTCAATGCACTTTATGATTAAATAAGTTAATTATGATCCTGATTTCCTATACTAAAAAGGCTTTGTTACCATGTGCTGTGTCACTTCTTAATATTTGTTTATCGCCTTTCGAGGTTATAAACTAAATGGCCAAAGATGACCGGTCACTTGCGATTTCACACATTTTGTTAAATATCTAGAAAACTACATGAGGAATTATCCTGAAACTCTAAATGTGTGAACATAATAGAACAGGTCATACATTTCCGTGAAAATTTTTCTCCGAAACTCTATAGAGGACAGTCAACAAATTGAAAAAGAAAGAAAATCTTTTGAAGAACCTTCTCAAAACTAATGCGACAAAAACGTTCAAACTGTAGATAATGATTAAATGGCTTATTATAATAAACTCATTTTTAAGCGAATAGCATGCATACTCGTAGGGAAATTAAGGTTTTTATAAAAAGAGTCTCAAATTTTTCCACATTTTTTACGTATAATTTGACGAGTTCTTAATATAAAATAATGTTTCTTTCCGAAATTTTTACAAATAACTTTGTACACAATACTCTGATATACTCTGAAAATTCAGAAAGTAATCGTCGATAGATTAAACTCAAAATCCGTTATTCCCAAAATGAAGCAAAAATACGAGGGGCTGTATCAATTTTTCCATTGATTAGTGTCAATATAGAATACACAATATGCACGTACTACGTTATTTGGATAAACCCCTCGTTATTTTGTTACATTTAGGCAGTGGCGCAGCCAGAATTCGGTTCTAGGGAGGGTTTTGAGTTTCAGATAAAAATTATCACCAGTTATTTGAATTACTGGTTAGTAGAATCAGTCAACAGTTTAAAAAAAGTTTATTTAACAACGTGAAACTTTCCGATTCATTTTTAAAAATAAAATCTTATGCAGGCATGTCTATTCAAGTGATTTCTAATTAAAAAAATTACCATTATCGATTAATTACTTATTGATTCATAAGCGATTGTTATATCAAAATTTCTGACTTTGTCTTGGAATTATTATACGATTTTTTTAAATATTTGCCTTTTGTAATTGAATTCAGTTGGAAAGTAAAATGTCGCTTATCACTATGATTCGCCTTACCTAAAATAAAGATCCTGTAAAAGTTTAAACTGGACATTGTGGCAAGTGCGCTTCTATAGGAGGTCACAAAGTAGCCACACTGTTTTGATCAGAGTCGAAATTTTCTAGATGTCATTTTAATGAATATATTAGTTAGTTACAGACACTTTTTTCGAAAATCATTGCCAAGAATACTTGGATGATTCTACGTCGATAACTACATTGACTGTCCTCAATTCCCCCGCTGAGCGCCAGCAAAATAAAACACACGAATGCTCTTATAATAGTTCCGTTTTTACTGTTTAAGGTTGGTTCTTAAATTAAAAAAGGCATTTTTATGACAATTTTTGATTTATTTTTATTAGGAAAGTGATTTACTCAAAGTAACCAATGTTTCTTTACCAATGCAGCTAATATGCGCTTTCACACTTTTAAATAAAATCTACGCCGCATAATTGAATCACTTTGTTGAATAAAATTTGATTTAACAAAGTGGCGAATTCGAAATACACCAAAATGTTTAAATATTAACTTTGATTTTGATTTATATAAGTGGAAACTATATTATTTTTTTTAGGTGTGGGAGGGGTTTTAACCCCAAAACCCCTCAATTTGCTGCGCCACTGCATTTAGGAAATAACGGATTTTGAGCTTATTCTTTCGACGATCACTTTCAGAAATTTCATGCTATGTTTTTCAGACTTTCGCAAAAGTTTCTCTATACATTTAGCTAACCCAATATGCAAATAAAATTTAGATAGCGTTTACACATGCACAATTATAAATTATTTAGTAAACCTGCTCATTTTTCATACATTTTTAGTATTTTTTAATTTTGATTACAGGGTATTATGTACAATGTTTTTGTAACAGTTCCGGAAACGAACATTACTTTATGTTAAAAACTGCAAATTATAAACCAAAAAAAAAAAAAAAAAAAACCCTTGGAAAAATTTGGGACTGTTTTTATTAAAACCTTACTTACTCTGCGGGTATGCATGCTATCCACATAAAAATGAACACAGTTTATTACAATAAGCCACTCAATCATAATGTACAGTTTGAACAGATTGTTTGAGCTTTTGCCACTTTAGTTTTGACAGGGTTATCCAAAAGATATTCGTTCTTTTTCAATTTGTTGACGGTCCCCTATGGAGTTTCGGAGAAAAATCTTCACGAAAGTGTATGACCTGTACTGTTATGTTTACACATAGAGTTTCAGGATAATTCTTCATGTATTTTTCTAGATATTTAACAAAATATCTAAAATTGAAGTGGTCGGTCACCTTCGGCCATATAGTGTATACAGCGTGAGTCATAATTATCGAAACTGTAGGATAGCTCCTTAAATATTGTGTCCAGGCACATGCTTCTAATTGCAAAGTTTCATGGAAAAAGATGCAAAATTTGATGAGATAAGTTGCAACTCCATGGGGCGTCTATTTGAGAAAATACAAAAATTAAGTTTTTATATGGCCTTCGTAGGATAAAATATCCAGTTAGGAAATTTGCCCTTATCCATTCCTGAATTTAAAAAAAAATCATCTCTGTTTATACAAATCTCACAGAGATATTAAAATCCAAAATCTCCAAAATTCCTATGACTTACGCCACTTTTCTTCACAGAATTTCAATGCAAGATAGCGAGCGCTCACAAATTGTACTTTAATAAATATCGATTTAAGATAGTGCTTCTCCGTTGGACATAAAATAGTAGCGTATAGATTTTACGCTAAAGCTTCTTTGAAATATGCTGATGGTCTGCACGGATCATAATATCTAGGTCCAGGGCCGAAACTAGAGGAGGGCAGAGGGGGCACGTGCCCCGGGCGCCACCAGAATGTGAAGGTGAAGGGGGCGCCAAATTAAGATTTTGTTTGGTGTGTTTGATACAAAGAATGCATATATGTGGAAGGGAGGGGGGGCGCCAAAATCCATGTTTGCCCCGGGCGCGAAAAAGACTAGTTTCGACGCTGTCTAGGTCTAGTCCCCAACCGACCCATAACGAAAATAGTTCGTCCCGGCCTGGAAAAAAAGCTAAAATGATTGCCCGGCCCGGGCTGGAAAAAAGCTTAAATCATAGACCTGCTCAGCCTTGAATTTTTACAATAGTTCTTAACTTTGATATGGTTAAAATTGTTTCGTATGGAGGACTTTTGACCAAAATTACTTATAGCTTTTCGTTTTTCATATTTATATTATAAATTTCATTATTAAAGATACGCCAAAGGCTGTGAAATATTTATTTTTTCAATAAATCTGTATTTATATGTAACTGTTTCACTTACATTTTAATACCATTAACCTATATCCCATGTATTGGAAACTTTAAAAAATGCTATACTGTAAAACCTTTTAAAGCGGAATCAAATGCGAACAAAAAAAAAAAAAAAAAAAAAACTTTACAACTTTCCTTCTTAGAAAGTGTAAATGTAGTACATTTCCCCCTCAGGTATTATTATATTCATTTTGAATGGATCAAGACATTTTCCGTTTAAGACAGCAATCCGTCATAGGCAGGTTTTTTCACTGGTTTTATTGCATTTTAATGTTATTGACTTTAAATCTTTTATTGTTTAAAAAATAAAACTAAAGTTTTTTGTAAACTAAAAGCGACTAAAAATAATTGCGTTTTTCGTAAATATATTTGGACTGAATCAAATTTTACTTATTTTATGTACAGATCAGTCAGGGGCCATATAAAAATTTAATTTTCGTATTTTTTCAATTATAGCCCCCCCCCCCCCCCCCCCCCAATGGAGTTGAAACTTATGTTTATATTTTGCACCTTTTTTTATGAAACTTTGCAAATGGAAGTATGAGTCTAGAGGAAGTATTAGAGGAGACCAGTCTATTGTTTCGACAATTAGGACTCACTCTGTATATACAATCTAACAAAGATTATAGGTTGATAATGTCTGTGCTGCAAAATCGAATTCCAGGCTCTTCATCACTGGAAGGAAACTTCAAGATTGTCAGTCAGAGATGACATTAAAAATCATTAGTTCAATTTATTTATATTTTAAGGTAAATTAATGTATCTTCAATACTGTAATTAATATACTATTCTCTAAAAATATTTGCATAGTAGCAATTCACACTCATCTTATTAAAAAGAAGGAATTTGGCTTATACCATTCCTTCCTCTACATTCTTTTATCTTACTCTTCTTGTATAAGCAAAAATGCTGCTTTTAGCCTTTGTTAATTTATATACACTGTTAAAAATCTGCTGCATTTTGCTGCAACGCACTCCCCTGCTTGTATACACTGATAAAAATCTGCTGCATTTTGCTACAACGCACTCCACCGCTTGTATATAATATTTCTATTCTAACCAATGAGAAAGCTCCATTTCACGGCCAAGTAACCGTTTTCTATACAAGCAGGGGAGTGCGTTGTAGCAAAATGCAGCAGATTTTTATCAGTGTAGAAAACGCTTACTTGGCCGTGAAATGGAGCTTTCTCATTGGTTAAAATAGAGATATTATATACAAGCGGTAGAGTGCGTTGCAGCAAAATGCAGCAGATATTTAAAAGTGTAATCATAGTTGACAGAAGTTCTTAGAAGTTGATAGAAGTAGAATAGAAGTCATTGTTTAGTTATAGATTTTGATTTATAGAATACAAAATGAAATGCTTTCTAATGTTCTTGAACAATAAAGAATCATAATTTGCAGAAACAATTTTATAATTAAAGAAATTGTAAATTTTAAATGTGTCTCATACCTCCCCACTAACAGGGAGGTATGGGGCAGTAATAAAACGATGTATAATAAGAAACAAAAAGTCTACTGTCGGCTGTATATACTGCCTAACAAATATTATATGTTTATAATGTCCCTGTTATAATATATAATTCATGTATTTACCTCACTGGGAGGAAAATTTAGGATTGTCAGTTAGAGATGATATTAACCCATTCGTGCCCAGCATCTTTTGCGTAAATTTTTTTTTGGTTGGCACTACTATTTTTAGAAGATTTAAGTTTAGTTCATTAATCACGAAAATGCATCATTTAAATAAAAAAATTATTGTTTTTCTTTTTTGCCGGTGTCAAAAACAGTGATGGATGCACCTTTTGAAACGTCCCTAAAAAGGGACGCTAGGCACTAATGGGTTAAAAAATCATCAGTTCAATTTATTTACATGTTGAAGTAAATTAATATATTTTCAATGTTATAATTAGTTTATTACCCTCTAAAAATATTTAAATACTAGCAATTTACATTAATCGTAAAAAAAAATTAGACTTGTCCCATTTCTATCTTTGCTGGCATGAACAATTTCTCACCTCTATCTTCTTTTATGTGTTGCTTTTAGGCACAGTTTAAATTATAGATAATATACAGTATACTATTCCGTAAATAGGGAAACTATTTCATCTACGCATAAAAAAGTCATTGATATAAAGAAATCATAAAAGATATCTGAAGCAAATTGACTGCAATCGCCGCGGTGAGCGGCCTATCTTCGTCCGCGATTGCTACCTACGTCCCGAATAGGAAGACTCTCTTGCGCGAAGCGCTGTCACTCACAGGCGTTCACGAATAGCGTCAGAATTCTTTACTTGCGACCCTTATGCCTTAGACTCTAAATAGAAAAGGAAAAAAAAAAAAAGAGACAAATCTGCTCATTTTTCATACAATTTTTATTGTTTTTAAAATCTGATTAAAGGATATTCTGTACAATAATGTTTGTCATATTTTCTGAAAGGAAAATTTTTTTTATATTAAGAACTCTGCAAATTATAAGCAAAAAATCTTGGCAAAATTTTTGAATTTGTTTTTATAAAAACCTTCATTTCTCTACGAGTATAGGGGAAAGGGGGGCACGTTTGAACAATTTTTTAAAAGATCAATGCATTTCTAATTTGAATTATATTTTTTGCGTTTTAAATATTACATAATGAAAACAATGCATTTCCCCATCATATGTGATCCAGAAATTAAAGAAATTCCATGTAAATTAAAAAAAAAAAAAAAAAAAAAAGTGAGGATTGAAAATGCTAAAAAAATTATGTTCAAACCTACCCCATGTAGGGGTATCATTCAACAAATAATGGGCACCTTTGAAAAAGTCCTTCCGGCAATGCCGGGAGGAAGAGGTAGCTTTCATATGCTTATTTATTTATTTTAAATTAAGTTATAAAAATCAAATATACGAAGCTCAAAATGGTAGAAAACAGTTATGTAACACTGAATATTAGTTTTTGTCAATACTGAAGATTAATAGGAATTTTTAGAAATTAGTCATCTTTTATTCAACCTGGTTGTATTTTAAGCGATTTATAGGGTCGCCAAATTCTACGATATCCATTTTAAAGCAGAATGATGGATAAAAAAAAAAAAAATGAGCTTGATCGAAATCTTAATTCATGTGAACATGCACGCTCACATCGAAATTGATTAATATATACGAATGCTGTCGCGGGCAAATTGACTTTAAAAAAAATGTCACCCACATTAGAAATTCAAACTGCTATATCCCAAGCGTTTTTCAAGGTAAAGACAAATTAAAAATACTCTAGAATTCATTATTAAAATAAATAGTTTAGAAAGAACCTTTTTTCGATTTCTAATTTTTTGTTTATACATCATTATACATTTAAAAGAGTTTTGACAAATTTAAATGGCCGCCATTTTGAAACAAGATGGCGGATAAAGTTGGCCCGTGAACTCGGTCACGACATCGGTATGTACCATGAACACACGGAGTTATATCGAAATCAGTTTATAAATAAGCGTATTAACGCGTGACAAATTTCAGACCGTTTCAAAATGTCAATCTTACTGGAAATTGAAAGTGCTAAAACTCAGCCATTTTTCAAGATATAGATGAAATAAAAAATGCTCTGGAATCTTTGTATCAAGATCAATATAGAAAAGAAAAATATTTTGCAATTTCTTACATTTTTGCACCTAATTTTAAAATTTAAATAAAAAAAATAATATTCCGCTTTTTTTAAACAAGACGGCGGTTGGAACTGGCGAACGAACTCGGTCCAGGCATCAGTACGTCCTATCTACGCACCAAGTTTCATCCACATCGGTGTATAAATACGCGTGTTATCACGTGACGAAAATCAGATCATTTCAAAATGTGAGCAACACTAGAAATTAAAAGTACTATAACTCAGACATTTTTGAAGATACAGACGAAACAAAAAGTGCTTTGGAATCTTTGTATCAAGGTCAAATGCATAAAAGAATTTTTTTTTTAATTTCTCACGTTTTTCTACCTAATTTCAAATTTTAAATTTTTTGAAAAAAAAATTAAATGGCCGCCATTTATAAAGAAGATGGCGGATGGAACTGGTTAACGAACTCGGTTCAGGCATTATTAAGTACTATGTACACACAAAATTACATCCAAATCGATTTATAAATACGATTGTTAACACGTGACAAAAATCTGATCGTTTCAAAATGTCAGTCATAAGAAAAATTCAAAGTGCTATAACTCAATCATTTTTTAAGATATAGACAAAGTAAAAAGTGTTCTAGAATCGATGTTTTAGGATCTAACACATAAAATAAAAATATGTTTCAACTTTTAATTTTTTCGCAGTAATTTTTAAATTTTAAATTTTTAAATTTTTTTTAATTGCTGCCATTTTGAAACAAGATGGCGGATGATGCTGGCCAACGAACTCGGTCGAGATATTTGTATATACTATGTACATACCAAGTTTCATTCAAATCGGTACATAAATACGTTAGTTATAGCATGGCAAAAATAAGATCGTTTCAAAATGTCAGCCATAAGAAAAATCAAAGTGCTATAACTCAATCATTTTTTAAGATATAGACAAAGTAAAAAGTTTTCTAGATATGATGTTTTAAGATATAACATATAAAATAAAAATATTTTTCAACTTTTCAATTTTCGCATTTAATTTTAAATTTTAAATTTTTAAAATTTTTTTAAATGGCCGCCATTTTGAAACAAGATGGTGGAGGACTCTGGCCAACAAACTCTGTCGACATATTTGTATGTACTATGTACATACCAAGTTTCATTCAAATCGGTTCATAAATTCGTTAGTTATACATGACAAATATCAGATCGTATCAAAATGTCAACCATAAGAAAAATTCAAAGTGCTATAACTCAATCATTTTTAAAGATATAATCAAAGTAAAAAGTGTTCTGGAATTGGTGTTTTAAGATCTAACACATAAAATAAAAATATTTTTCAACTTTTAATTTTTTCACATTTAATTTTAAGTTTAAAATTTTTTAAAATTTTTTAAATGGCCGCCATTTTTAAACAAGATGGCGGATCATGCTGGCCAACGAACTCGGTCGAGATATTTGTATGTACTATGTACATACCAAGTTTCATTCAAATCGGTTCATAAATACGTTAGTTATCGCATGACAAAAATCAGATATATATATGGTTATATATATGTATATATATATATATATGTCAACATTTGAACGGAGGGTGGTTTTGGGGTCTGGGGGTCATGATCGGTGAAAATATACCAAAATTTTCTGGAAGTGCTTTCCTCCGGACGGCTGCAATAGGTAGCTTTTTACTTTTTGTAATGAAAGCAACCTAAAAGGAAAAATTTTAAAGAAAAACTTGACAGATTAAAAACACTGAAAAACGGTTAGTGGGTGGATGGGGCGATGAAACTACGACGTCCCGACCTACATCCGGAATATATTTGTCTTAATTTGCATGCAAGAAGGCGATTAATATTCAAAATTAATGGTAGCTAAGGTCTGAGATTTTTTTTTTCGTCTATTTAGTAGTTGAATGATGAAGGAAGTTGTCAGTTTTCTAACTATCAACTAGCTAGTGAATCGGACCGTTTTTAAGGGAGCTATAATAAGGGGCCCAAAAGGGGGAAACTGATAATTGAAAGTAGGGCCCTAACATGAAAACATGTTAAAATTTCTTAGTACTTAAGCTTTTTTAAATCTTCAAGTAGTCAAAATTAAGCATAGGGTATGAATTAATCATTAGAATAATATTTCAAGGAAATGTACAAAAAAATGAGTACATGCTTGCAAAAAGAAGCCAGGGGCCCAATAAAAAATATGAAGATATCAGTCAGCGAAGAAGAGGCCAAGACTCAACTTTAAAATTATGCACTAAGAAGGTGAGAAAGTTAGGAGCAAAAAATTAATAATATCAAAAAAAGTTTAAAGGGCCCTGGATTGAGACCTCCAGAATTATAAGAGGGAGGGAGGGTCTTAACCGAAATGGAAAAACGGGAGAATAACTAAATGGAAAATGGATCCCCAATAAGAAGATCGGATCAAAATGAAGCAGTTTATTAACAATTTAGGCTGAAAAAATTAAAAGAGCCCTGCACGGGTCCTCAGTTGGGCGAGGGTCTCAAATGGAATGTAAAAATGGGGAAATATCTAAATGGAGATATAACCCCAAAAACGAAGTAGATCGGATAAAGTTGGAGAAAGTTATAAATAATTTAGTGCGTAAAAATTTAAAGGGGTCTTGGCTTTTAAAAAGATTAAAAATCCGAGCCTCCGGTGTATCAGGGACTGTTTTGACCTATCCTAACCTAAATATTTAGACTTCGCTACATGCGGTAGATTTTGCTATCCATCGCACACACATACACACAGAGATAGAGTGAAACTTTCTTTTATTAGTATAGATGAAAATCACCTGACTGAAGTTTTATTAATTTATTAAATAAACGGTCAAGTGAGAGTATTACTCGCGCTCAAAGTTTCCATACAATAAATAAATAAAATATTAATTCCTTAGAGATGAGCGACTGATTTGCGTACCACTTAAGATTCTCAGAATCCTTCATTATTCCAACCAGGTATTTTTTATTATAAAGTTTACCTAATTTAATGGAACAATGGAACAATGTGATCAGCTTAATGGATTACCTAGTTGCGTAGCAACTTAACATCCAGTATAGAGGTAAGTCGTGTTGCTGAGGCGTTAGGGAGCCATTAAAAGAAAAATGTTTAAATGCGGCAGGTGGCCACAAGTTAAAGATTATCTATTAATAATTTAAAAAAGAGAAAAGTAAAAATATAAAAAGTACGTGAGTAAACATGTAGTATATCAAGTTAAAAACAAAAAGAAAAAGAAAAAAAAAGAAAAACAAAAGAAAATTCCATTAGATCCAAAAAGGCCATGGCCAGGCGAAAAAGCTACCGGGGAAAACCCCAACCATAAAACAAAAGACTCTTTTCAGAGACCATACATTTTTTTTTAAATATATAATTTAATGGAGCATTTTCGTGGTTCAACTGCAGCAAATTTTCTGTTTTGAAAAACCGGTGGTGAAAGATTAAAAAATAAGCAAAGTGCACTCGTCGCGAAGGAGTTAACTGTGTTAATATTTTTTTAAATTTTTATAAAAGAATAAGATTTTGAAAAAAAAAACTATACAACGTAGGGTTGGTTATAGCTCTATATACTATAGAATAGTATGAACAAGTATATCATAAATGTTCAAAGAGAAATGTCGTCTAAATAATATCAGATATCACTATTCTGTATAACTCTTTGTTTGATCGTATCTTTATTTATTTATAATGAATTTAATCGCTAATGAGAATAAAAGTAGTGCATATTTAAACTTCAATTGGCATTTCATAAAACTTAATTCAGAATAGTCATCTTTTCTTTTTACAATGTACTAACACAAAATCCTTCTTCAAAGTTTAAACTTGGTATTGTGCTAAACGGGCGCAAAGCTGCAACGCCGCCTTGTTCTGTGCACAGTTTTCGAGATAACTTTTTAACTAACTTTAAGAAAAAGGGAGGCATATTGAGAGATCCAACCAATACAAACTCGATGCCAATTCAGAAATATTTGTGTGATTTTTTTCTAATTAAATTAGTCTGTTTTCAATAATTTGACGTTTATTGCTTTTATAATGCTACTAGGTATTGCATTAAATAAATGTATCTTTAAAAGTTGTTATCCTGACTGAATGCCCTCAAATCGAAATTTGTGTGTGACGGAAAAATGCGCTTTTCTCAAAAACTATGCAATCTTGAGTGATCGTTATAGTTTCCCTGCAAAGTTTAAATTAACATCTATACTACCAGTAGTTTTTTCAGAATTTTAGTATCAGTAGATTCGAAATTAGCTGCGAGGCGCGGACATATTGTTGCAGTAAATGGCTGTGACAGACAGACATAGGAGTGATCTTATAAGGTTCCGTTTTTACTTTTTAAATACGGAACCCTAAAAAAATACACTTAATAAACCCAAAAATTTTTCAGACTTGTTTCGAAATTTAAAAACATCTTTTTTTAATTATGAAAAGTATTAGTAATTTCATATCATAAAAATATGAAATATGACCTGCATTAAATAAGCCTGTAACAAATCAATATCATTAAAAACATTGATGTGTAAATTTACAGCTCATTTAAATATAATTACGAGTAGTTTTTGAGATACAGAGAAATTTTTCTTTTTTGTAACTTATGAAAACAATCTTGAGCCCCCCCCAAAAAAAAAAAAATCTTTAAAACTGTCCAGAAACATTTTATATAATTTTATTTAGTTTAAAGTAATTTTATTGTAAATTTAAAATATTTGTTTAATTTGACTAATGGCTTATTGAGTATTTTCAGTGAGTTTCCTTGTAAGATCTTTATTTAGTTTGCCGAAATTTATAGACAACCTCTTGGGGATGAACTTCACGTATACGTGTCGCATAAGGTGCTTAGAATCCTGATTATTCCCATCAGTTATTTTTACTTTCTCCTATCTTTACAAGAAGAAAGTATTGGATTCGTAAAATTTTTTGACTTCCGGTTTTTGACGGATATACATGATTTAGGGGACAGAGATACCAAAAAACATATTTTTACAAAATGATTGTCTATTAGTCTGTCTGTCTGCCTGTATGTGATGGAAATATTGTGGGCGTTCTATCTCGAGAACTAATTCACGGAAATTAATAAGAAATTATATTTAGTTAGTCTCTGATATAAACTGGTGCTGATTGGTTTTTGATGAAAATCGCTCAACAGGTGGCTCTGCTATGCAATATTTTTCACGATTTCCGCAATATCTCTGTCTCAAGAACTAATGCACGGATTTTTATCAAACTTCAGATTCAGTTTGTCCATGACATGAGTTGACATTTCCATGCACATCATATGTCAAGAACTAATCCACGGAATTTCATATCATTAGAATTCCGATCATGGGCATAGATCGTCATTTAATTTCAGTATCTGAATATAATGTTTTTGCAATATCTCTATCTCAAGAACTAATGCACGGATTTTTATCAAACTTCAGATTCAGTTAGCCAATGACATGAGTTGACATTTTTTACATTTTGATGTAAATCGCTTACAAGTGACGCTGCTATGCAGCATTTATCATGATTTTCGCAATAACTCAATCTTGTGAACTAATGAACGGATTTTCATCAAACTTCAAATTTAGTTAATCCTTGACATGAATTGAGGTTTTCTAACTTTTGGCGTAAATAGGTCAACAAATGACTCTGCTATGCTTTTCAATTTTTGCAATAATTCTATCTCTAGAAATAATGCACGGATATCATAAATTTTCAGATTCAGTTATTCCTTAATATGATTTGGTGTTGTTTACATTTTGGCGCAAATGCCCCCAACAAGTGGAGTTGCTATTGCTGCATTTTTCACGATTTTCGTTGTAGCCCTAATCTCAAGAACTAAAGCATGGATTTTCATCAAACTTCAGATTCAATTACACGTTACGAAAGTTGTTGCAAATCAGGCTTCCGTGTAAATCACCCAACATATTTCTCTGCTATGCTGCATTTCGCGAATTTATGATATTTTAGCGATAATCATGTGTCAAGAACTAATGCACAGAATTTCATATCATTAGAATTCCGATCATGGGCATAGATCGTCATTTAATTTTGGCGCTGTGACAACGAATTTTCAAACATTAACATGTTTGAGATAAAAGAAAGTTTTGGGATTTCCATATTAGTAGGGTAAAAGATGTTCAACGGTGGCCGGAGCAATGAGCAATCGTACAAGATTGATCAATCTTCAAATCAGACTCAACTTCCCCTTTTCGCGGTAGTTATTTATCTCATGTTGTTGTTCTGTCTAACAGCTAAAAAGGTGTGTACGTATTGACTAGAATTAGGATGTCAAAGCAGTTTAATTTAAAAACACTTATTTACTTTATCTCGTTTTGTTGTTTCCTTAGAAAGATGTGTTTACGAATAGGTTTTATCGCGTATTCACGGTTTCTGTTTTAGTTAAATTAAAATGACTTCTTGTATGTATGCGTGTAGTAAGTCAGTGTGCGTACGTCTCTCTCACTCTGACTATATGTATCTAGAAATACATGTGCATAAATTTATATATTAAAATAGAAATATTTAAATACATATACAGAGTTGCCAACCTCCGGCTTTAGTTAATTCATGAAAACGCACTTTGAACCAGAAAATTTATTTAATTAGAAGTGTCTACTATTAACTCAGAGGGTGATTTGGAATTTACTTAATATCGTTAACTCAATAAATTTCTGGTTAGAAGTATAATTGTTTGATTTTTAAAAAGCCGGAGGTTGGCATGTCTGCATATAGCTAAGTGCTTATGTATGTATAAAATTTATTAAGGTTAAAAAGCTACAAAAAAGTTTTATAAAAGTTAATAAACAAGTGTTAACAAAATTTAAAAAGTAAAAATAAATAAATAAAATAAAATAAAATAAAAATAAGTTATAAAAAAATATTTTGCAAAAAAAAGTAAAAAATTTCTAACGAACTTTAAAAAAAAATATAAGTTATAAAAAAGTTTTAAAAAAGGTTAATAAGAGAAAATGTTTTAACAAAATGAAAAAAAAAGTTTTCCAAAGTTAATAAAAATGTTTTAACAAAATTAAAAAGTTTTATCGAATTAATAAAAAAAGAAAAGTTTTAATAAAGAGAAAAAATATACATAATTAGTAAAAAACTTTTTACCAAGCTTAAAAAAATGTAAGTTATAAAAAAGTTTTAAGAAGTTAATAAAAAAAATGTTGCAACAAAATTTAAAAAGTTTTACGAAGTCTTACAAATATTTTAAAAAACGAGACATGGTTAAAAACATAAAAACAAGAAAGATTCTTTATGGTCTTGCGAAACTACAAGGTTCAAATCCTTTTATTGAGGATAGTAAATGTTGTTCTTTTAAATGTTATAAAAATTTCTGCCAAGAAATTTGGATGGAATAATTTCAAAATCAATAAAAATGGTAAATTAGCTATGCTTATTTCTTTTTGATAACGTATATAATATGTAATTAAATCAGATTTTTATTTAAATTGATAATTTGTAGTCTAAATTAATCAATGTACTTGTCATTAATTTTATTAAAACAAAAAATGTCCTGATCAATATTTGGTCCGGGTGTGATCGATATTTACCCCGTTGCCAGAATAATTACCGATCATTGAAACTTTTGAATTAAACAAATTTTAAATAATAATTTAATCAAAGTCTACATTTTATTGAACAAACACATGGTGAAACTTTATCCATGCTAAATTTCGTTACATCAATTTAAATAATTTTAAAGCTATATAGATTATTGTATTTTTTGTTCGGGAATTATCCCAGTCCGCTGTATTATTTCAAATCATTTTTTTTCTTCTGTAGAACATAAAATTATATGTACATAATTTTCTATAAAATTGATTTTGTAAAGTAATTGAAATTTTTTGACGCTATATTTACCTTCTCAAGTAAAGGTCTATTCTTAGTTTAAAATAATCCATTTTCTGTATGTAATTATCTTTTTTTTTTTTTTTTTAACTCTATTTACAGGACAGACTTATTTACAAAACAATACCATCATATTAATTCTTCATCACAAACCCTTTTTGTTCTGCCTTATTTTATTGTATTTTATTTATTTATTTTTAATCTGGTTTATAAATGTAATTTGGATTCATTATTATATACATTTCTCTACATTATACACGAAAACTCTGATACGGAATTTGTAACAATTAAGATCCAAACCAATCTATAAGATATGAATCGCATCGTTGGACAAAGTCTATTACATCAGCAAATGCATATTTCCTCAACACTCACTAAATGTAAACAAAGACGGGTCGTGCAATTTTATGCAAATCAAATAAATAAATAAATGAATACATAAATAAATAAAACGAACAACCTGTCGTTTTCTTTTGTCTAAAATTTACAGTGACGACAAAGAGAATTATCTTAGTTCATGATAGCAACTAACACTAAACATAACTGGTAAAAATTACCGCTATTCTGAGTAATTATTCCTGTTCTCTTATTTCGAGATTATGTTACTCATAATGGCATGTGTGTAAGTTGAACCAGTTACTGTATATATATGTAAAACATTTCCTGCTATTTGATTCAATAAAAAATAATGTTACAAGAAAAAATTAATTTTTAATACAGTTATAGCTTTTATTAATGTGCATACACATACATGAATTGCATTTTTAGTATTTGGACCGCAATTTTTAAGGTTACTCAGAATGTATGTGTAAACACGGTCGTTCACTTTGGAAGACAGACCAAGCTGTGTGTGTGTGTGTGTTTGTGTAAATGTGTTGTACATATTAAATAATATGTTAGAAAGCATTGTGTATGAATTTTAAATACATACACATATATAAAATGAAATTTTTTTTTTATCAAAGTAAAACAATTTACAGAAAACGTATATTTACAAGACAGACTTAATTACAAAACAATACTATCATATTAATTCTTCAGTACATTAGTGCAAAACAGCATTCATTTCAATCTTGACTAATCTTACAATGTCCATACGCTAAACTGGTGCTATCATCTTGTAACAAAAATAACGTTTATCGTCAAACGGTGACAAACACGTTTTGTTCTGATTTAATGTATGCCAATTATGAGCATCTTTACCAATCCTCATTTGCACTTTGAAAGATGTCGATTGGTTTTTAAGAGAGTTCACATAGACTTCATATCTGATTTTCTGTTGAATAACATATGTTGACACGCCTTTCGCTCGTTTCTTCTACTCTCGACAATATTTCAAAAAGTGCATTTTTTATTTAAATCCAATAAATTCAAGGGTTAGATCACCATTAAGCTCATCCTTGAACTTGCCGATTACTTTCTTGTTAATATTTGAGCAGAGTGGATGATGTTTTGGGTAATCTGAGAAATCAAAAAAGGTTGCAGAATGTTTCAAATCATCAAAAATATTTTTTCTTTTAATATGATAGCACAGTGCGTACGCTTCGGTGAATAACTACTTGTGCATCTTTATCTTTAAGTGTTTTCTAAAAAAACATTTAAAATTGCAATTTTATAAATATATACATATATATACATTGCAATTTTATAAATAAAATTGCAATGAAAATCATACATGAGTAATTTAGAAAGTTCTAATATGACAAACCTAAAATAAATCGGTCCACTATCACAATACTAGTTTTAACCCTTTCCACAACTGTCAGGTCTTCATCATATGTTTTAAATGACTTAAATGTAGGTGAGGCTACTAATTTTTAGCTCTTTTTTCATCATTACAAAGCACAATATTCCTCCATTTTTCGTAGGTTCTTCATGTTTTTTTCAAATACAGTTCTTCATCAATTTTAAAAAATCCTTTCTAAAAGAGGTTTTAGTCTCTCTTCTTTTTTCAGTGTTAAAATCTACGTATTTCTGAAGAAAGGGGCCTGTTAAAATTTAAGAGTTTTATGCACTGCTGTAAGTTTTAAATCAAATTGCAAATAAAATTTCAGATTACGTAATTCAGACAACATAATTTTGTTTATCGTTTATATTAGAAATGAGTTTAGGTGTTCCTATAAACATTCTATTGTTAAGTAAGCTACGTACATAGGAAGACAGCATCTCTTCGCTAATTGAAAGTCTTTCAGGTTCAACAGGATATTCATCATGTAATTTGTGAAATTTCTTAGGATATTAAGATCCACCCAAGAGCGGATCGGGAGAGTCCTCGAGAGGGGGGGTGGGATTTTAGAAAAATTTGGAAACTCCAATCTGATGCACGTATCGATACTAATTTTTTTCATTGCTGGTTGTATTACTTCTACTTTCTTGCTGTGGGTCGCGTTTGGGTCCGGTTGATTGCTACATTTTGCTGTTAGTCGGGTTGACTTTTTCCTTTTTATCTGCACTTAGCGCATTTGAGACAGATTGACATACATTTCGGGTTTGGGTCAGTTAAGAATTGGGATTTTAAGTTTGCGAGAAGGGTTCGGGTCGACCCGATTTTGATAGGGTTGAGTCCTTTGGTAAAATTTGCGTTCTTTTTCGCAATCATCTGACGAAATTTGTGTCTGTCCCACAATCCTTTAACGAAATTCGCTTTTATCCGCGATCCTTTGAAGAAATTCGCTTATATCCGAGATCCTTACACAAAATTTGAAGTTCGGCAGGCTTCTATTTTTTGCTGCTGATCATAGTTAATTTCTACTTTTTGCTGTGGGTCGTGTTTGGGTCCGGTTGACTTCTGCTGTTTGTTGTGGGTCGAGTTAATTTCTGCTTTTTGCTTCTTGTCGGATTTAGGACCGGTTGACAACTACATTTTGCTGTTGGTCGGGTTGACTTTCAATTTTAGCTGCGCTTAGCATATAGGGACATATTGACATACGTTTCAGGTTTGGGTGAGTCACAAATTGGATTTTTTACTCTTACGAGAAGGGTTGACCCTATTTTGATCGCGATCCTTTGACAAAAATTCGCATTTTCTCTGTGATCCTTTCAAAAAATTTAGGTTTTTTGTGACCCTTTAACAAAATTATTTTTTTTTAAATTTTCTAACTAAATTCGCGTTTTTTTTTCACGATCCTTTAATGAAGGTCGCCCTTATTTGCAGCTACTTGATGAAATTCCCTTTTTTATTATCCTTTGACAAAACTCTATTTTTTCCGCTTCCTTTTGAAAAAATTCGTGCTTTCTGCTATCATTTGAAGAATTTCGCTTTTTCACTCGGCAATTAGACAAAATCAGCGTTTTTCCGCAGCCATTTGACCAAGTTAGTATTTTTCTGCTGCCATTTGACCAAATTCATGGTTTTTTTGCATTACTTAGGCGAAATTGAAGATATTTTCTGCGGACAATTGACGAAACTGATTTTGCATGCGACCATTTGTCAAAATTCACGATTATTTTTATGCCCGAATTTTTAGACTGATGATTTTTTTTTATTTTCGGAAAATTTGGAACAGAATTACTCCTGCTCTTGCAATACGGCTCTTATTCCTCTTATTGCAGGAAAACACAATGATAAGCCTACCAGTCAATCACTAAAATCGGGTTGTTTTCCACCAAGATTATTGACCAGTTGTATTTTAACATGCGAATTGAGTTTTAATTAATCCTAAAATTTCATCCGTAAATCGATAGCCCGGTGAAAAAAGGGCCCCTTGAATACGCGTACCCGTCATTGCTAAAATCTTTTCGAAGCTATCGATAGATCTGGTTGGGAACCTATTTAAGTCAAAAAATGGCAACAAACACATGCTGACCACACTGTGTGTGTTTTCGAAATTTTCCGAAGCGATCGCCATTGAAAGCATGCTTTCAGAAACAGTGGTTCAGGCACTGATACAAATATTCAGCAGATTGAGATATCCGAAAAATATACAGATCGGTTTAAGAAGATCGTTCACGTCGAATCTAACGTCGGCATTTTTAAGGAAATTTGGTGTAAAGTTACGACATAACGACATCCAAGCGTTTGCACACCCAATGCGAATAATGTTGAACGCCTACACAGGACAATAAAGAGACTGTTAAAGTCATGTGTATAGAAAGCGGAACGGATTGGGAAGAAAATTTTCCCCATGCATTACTAGCACTAAGAAATGCGATAAGCAATTCGACGGAGTTTAGCCCAGCTGAGTTAGTTTTCGGGAGAAATTTACGAACACCCGAGACGCTACTGTATGAGCAATGGATGAGCGATAATCCGGAAACAGAATTAGTCACAGAGTACATTTTCAAACTATTGAATAGGCTAAGACGGCGGTGTCAGGCCGTAACTATAAAATTGGAGGCCCCGGGGCATGGGGCCCCTCGCGCCCGGGGCAAATTGAAACTTTGCCCAGGTTTGCAGGGGTTTTTTTGACACGCCGCTGTTTAAACGCACACCGTATGATATAAAAGAAATGACTAAAAAACGTAGAATTGGGAAAAGCTACTCGGCAGGCACCTAGCGGCGACGCAATTTTTGCCGATCCCACTGAAGCTAGCATAGTGGAGAAAATACAGGCTTCTGATTGGTTGAATACTTTGAAGAACGTTTTGTTTAGCTTCATTTTAGAGTTTCTGTAACTTAATCATACGTTTCTGTTTAAAAACCTTTTAAAAGATGGATTTTGATAATTTTTTTTTTATTTTATGTATTTATTAATAGATAAGAAGAAAGATTTTCTGGAATTTTTTAGATGTTTATTATTATTCAATAGATCAGAAGTCCATATTTTTTTCCTTATATTAGCTTCGGTGGGATCGGCAAACATGCTGGAACGGCATGACACATTCGACTCGACATTCTGCTGTCTGCTCTAGACCTAGAGCTGCTTTTGCATGCAAAGCGTATGGAGTATATCGACAAACACGCAAAAAACATTTACTGTAGCACTTCAATTTTTTGTAACTAAATTTTAGCTAGGTGCTGGCATTTTATAGAAAGTTAAACTAGAAACTAAAATAAATTTTTTTTATAATTTATCAGTTTGGGACCCCTCAGGCTTGGAGGCCCCGGGGCAGTGCCCCGGCTGCCCCGGCAGTAGTTACGGCTCTGGTGTCAGGAGTTATTGAATGAAAACGTGTTAGCAAACAGAGAAAAACGAAAAAAATGGTACTACAGGAATACCATCGAAAGGGAATTCAAACCTGGGGATCAGGTACTAGTATTGGCCACTCATAAAACGCACAAAATGGAGGCGAGCTGGACAGGACCTGGTAAAATAATAGCAAAAATTTCAGATACAAATTACATTGTCGCAGTTCCAGGAAGGCGAAAAAGAACAAATTTTTCACATCAATGTACTAAAACGGTATATACAACGGGTAGAAAAAATAAACATTCTAACGCATAAGTACGACGAGTCAGATGAATTGCAGGACATGGAAATAGTATTTCCGTTAGACGAGCCGGATAATTATAACAATTAAGAGATAGTGTTACAAAGTAACTTAACAAAGAGGTGCAGTCCAGAGCAACTGGAAGAATTAGAACTCTACTGTGAGAGTGAGTTCAGGGGAATCTTTTCAAATAAACCGGGCATGATATTTCATAATATTGAGGTAACAGTTGATAAACCAACAAGAATAAAACCGTATAGAATGTCACGGAGACAAGAAAAAATATCTCGTTAAAGAAATTAAAAGAATGCTTCAATTAAAAATTATTAAAGAAGGAGAGTCCGATTATTACTCACCCGTGATTCTTGTAGAATCACCCGGAAAAGATCTACGCTCTTGTATCGATTATAGGAAATTAAATGCAGTCACTAAAATAGAGTATTATCCCTTACCGAACATTGAGGGATGAGTTGAACGCGTTTCGGCAAAAAATATATCATGGTATTAGATCTGACAAAAGGATATTGACAGATACTAATGACACCGCGGGCACAAAAGTTAGCCACATTCGTTGCAAACAATTCTATATTTTTACCACTGAGAATGCCGTTCGGACTCGTAAATTCGTCCTACAGATTTTCTAAATTCATGGCAAAGATGCTAAAAAGATTTGAAAAATTCTGTTTACCCTATCTCGATTATATGGCGGTTTTCTCAGAGACCTGGGAGGAGCATTTCAGTGCAGTAATGACAAGAATTAAAGAGGTGAAACTGATCGTAAAGATAGCGAAGTACATATTCGTTCAGAAAAGGGTGAAATATTTAAGTCATATAGTGGGAGAAGGGCAGCGCGGATGCAAAAACTGCAGGGATAAGTAAATTATAACTGCCTAAAACAATAACCAAAATTCGCAGATGCTTTGGGATGGCAGGTTACTATTCGAGGTACATAAAAAAATTATGCATCGATCATAGAGCCTCTCACAAGAGCGCTAAACGGTAAAAACAAAGAGAAAAAATACCGGGTGATCCAGAAGTTTCGGGAGTTTTGAAATGCTAATAATTAAGAAACAATAAGCAATAGAAGTATGCGATTTTCACAGAAATGCTTAGAAACTTATGGATTTGTTTTTTCGGTGAAACAAACATATTATGTTAGTTACACTTTTTGCCAACAGGTGCGCTAAAATTGATAGTATTATTTTTTATGGTATGCTACAGCTCACTAAAAAGGAATAATTAGTGTCCAAGGGTTACAAATTTTCATTATGACGCCCATGGCTTATAAGTACCGCTGTGAGCAGATGCAAAACTGCGTTCACAGTATCTTCAGAGCAGAAAGAAATTCCGTGAGAAATTTCTGTTCATCGTGATATTATAATTGTACAGCACTCGCACTCACAATGAGCTGATGATTTCCATTGTGTATTGGCAACGAATTCTACCTCATTCAGACATTTAGGACCTCCTGCTTCTATTACGATCTTCTAATGACCCATTTTCTCAAACTTTGCTTAATATAAGATTTCACATTTGTAATGGCATCGAATCTTTTGCAGTTTTAACTTCACGTGTTGTACGACAAGAATACAGCTTGGCAATGCAAAGAAAGCATATGTCTAAACATAGCAGTTACTCATCAAATTTTCTATCAAAATGCCCTTTCAATACAATTTCAACAAATTTAAAAAAAGGGTTTGAACATAAGCCACCCTTAAAATGAAATCTCATCAATATCCTAGTAAAGATGCTTTGCAATGAACTCAT